>VUQG01023164.1:0-10940 GCA_015106755.1 Etia nguti
AAGTTCTGGTTCAGACTGAGGGTTAACTTCAGGGAGAGCCAAGGCCAACATAACAAACAAAACATCCCTGATATGAAAATAAAAGAAACTTACCTAACTCCAAAGAAAACAAAATATACAACCTATAACCATAACCTACCTAACAGCAGGTAAACAGGAGAAAACGGGGTGCCAAAACAAAAGGCAGCTCTCCCCTACAGGCAGTCTGAACATGAAAACACAAAATGCACATATAAGTCAAAAGGCATGCAAGCCTGCACAGATATGGCAATCAAAATGGCCAGAGGGCCCAGAAACACAGCTCCACAGGCCTTAAGTAGCTCTCTGCTGATTGACAATTAGCTGGATTCTGTGAGTAGCATCCAATCAGAACAGAGGAGGTGGAGCCTAGACAAAACATAAGGAGTTAGTTGAAAGGAGAAAACCAACATCCTCCTGGGGGATGTAACACTTTAGTACAGAGGTGTTTCAGTTTCAGTCCATAATATTTTGCATTGTCCAGTTAAACAGGCGTAACAAAAAGAGATTTTCAAGAATTTCTTATTGAAAAATCAAGAGTAATGATGTCAAATGGATATAGAAAAAAAAAAGTAAAGTAACACAGATTTTTCTTTCCATTTTATCTTCATCACTGCCAGGCACACTTGTTTTGAATGTTATTAGGTTGTCTATTCTCACTGCTTGCGAGTTAGTCACAAGCAGAGTCCTCCTTGGTGCTGATCCTTGGATCCTTACTACAGGGGGTGGATCTGTATTGTACATGCATGCTAGAAACAAGCATTTAGCAGTGTGAGTCAGCCTTCGACCGTCTCCTTTAGCCAATCCCTTTTTTGGCTTCGTCTCCATTTCAGTAGGTCACCTTTGGGAAAAGGGGGGGAAAAAATGAAGGAAAAAAAATCTGCTGACTCTCCCTGGTGTATTCATGCTGCTGCAGTGGAAAGCATCACTAGAATTATTGCACAGAGCCTTGGCATTTTAACATCAAAAGTGGTTTAATGTTCTCCTTTAATCTATTTTTATGCTATACTGTCCCTTGGATCACTAAAATATGGTTATATCTATCTATCTATCTATCTATCTATCTATCTATCTATCTATCTATCTATCTATCTATCTATCTATCTCTTTCTCTCTCTCTCTCTCTCTCTCTATATATATATATATATATATAAATATATCACAATAGCTTAACATTTTATGAATGTCTGCAGCCTCCTTGGGTCACAATTTCACATTATTAGATCAGAGTGATGGTATTTTAATTCAAGGGCACAAAGCTATCTTTTCCTCTTCAAGAGTGTTATATTACCAATAGTTACGGCTTGTGTCAGCACTACCATTGACTGAGCTGCTGAATATTTTATGATTAGTAATTAGAGCTCTCTGGTTTGACTCTTCACTTATAAAGACGAAGTAAATTCCATCATTTGTGCACTGATGGCATTTTGGGGCTGTTATAAAGTTAAAGGTTTATATCTGAGAAATCTATACAGTATACAGCATGCAAAAATATGTAAAAACTATCATAATTTCATTGTGACTATTTGGAGGATGTTTCAGCTGCACTGTTCTTCAGCCTTTCATTTCCATAAGAGCTAGAGGCATAACAGCAGCTCTTATGAATAATTACGATGTTTACAGCACCCTGTTTTTTGCAAATCTTGATGAGAGTGTGCAATTTACCAGAAAAACAAAAACCAAAAAAACCAAAACTCCATTAGGAAAGAGTGTAATGATCTGAAACGTGCATGAAATTGACAGTTAAAAGCTTTAATGCCATCATTCCACAGTTTTTCATTTTCAAATGGCGCTGAGAATTCCCTCAGTATTACTAAACCAAATCAAATCTTTTGTGTTAAGAAACAAGAACGTAATTTACTATAGGCCGTGGCTGACTCTATGCCCAAGGTGTAGAATTTGTGGTGACGAGGGATCAGTTTGCATAGTCAGGTATTTCCCAAAATTGTACATGTGACTGTACCGTAATGGAACAGACATGGAGCGATTGAAAGCGATCCAGCATTTACCAACTCACACCTTTATAGAGGGTCACAGGGGCTAAAACATTCATGTCAAACTGTGGGAAGGAAAAACTCCCTTTTAATAGGAAGAAACCTCTGGCAAAACCCGGTTCAGGGAGGGGCAGCCATCTGCCGCAACCGGTTGGAGGTGATGGGATATCCAGGAACATATCCAAGAATGTAGCGCAGAAAAAGCTGGAAGTCATAAATTAGCCACAAAGATATGTCATACTTGCAAAACATTGAATAATTTAGTTTTTGTATATCAGGTAGAAATTTCTACGTAGGCCAAGGTGAAATATTTGATAGATATCTTGGCCATTTCCTCAGAATCTGCTGTTTTTTCTTTCTTTTTCTTCATAAGATATGCAACATAATTTTAGCACAACTAGAAGTTATTAAAATATAGGTAAAGACAACCTTTTTATATGCCATAACTTGTTTTGTCCATAGTGACAGATGCTTGCTTTTGTTACAATATAGTAGACATTATATTTGGTTGAGTTTTCTTTTTAAAACTGTGAAATATCCCATTGAGTAATGCTCAATGTTATAGGGAGAAAAAATAGGTTAGAAAAAGTAGAAAAAAATTTGTGTGGTGGCAGCTTTTACATTTTGTTTTAGTAAGAGGGTTCAGAAAATGATGGAAAAATATGGCGACCTGAAGAGCACCAAATTTTAAACCACTTGAAATTTTCATAGAATGAAGGGAAATTTTTTTCATACATTCTTTAAATATTGTCTACAAAATCTACAAAAAAATTCACTAATCCTGCGGGGGTCAGATGAGACTCACTCACTGATATTTTTAGGAAATTACCCATATATTGAGAGTCAGCGCTAGAGCATGCACACTGACTGCCTAACATAACACATAGGCTTAATCACATTCGGGAGGTGAGAAAATCACAGCATTTAAATAAAAACATATTTCATACATATATAAATAGCACCATTGTGTGATTTTTGCCACAGTCACTGAGCATGTTTTTCTTTTCTGATATAGATCCCAGCAGTGGCAGCGATGACACACCTCAACATAAAGCCACAGCACCAACCAGAGAAGCCTCCCCTGCTCAAAGCCGCCCTCAGCCTCCTAATGCCCCCAGCCTCCAGCGGCGCAGTCTGCCACCACAGTACTGCTCCCCACTAGGTACAGCACTCTAGCACAAAGCCAGGGGAACCAAATGATTGTGCTCAATTTGTGTACGTGTGATTGAAATTCACATGTTTGATTTAATTCCTCAGTATAATTCCCCACCTATTCCCACACAGCTGCTCAGAGAAGTGTCTCTGTTTTAGAAGTTATTGTGCAGTTTTAAATAAAACCGGGAAGACAGAACAGTTTGTCTGTGCTGGTTTGAGCTACAGTCCTGTACATGGGCAAGAAGTTGAGCTACAAACAAGAAACACAGCTGTGCTTTTTGTACTCAAGCAATGATTTTTTTTTGCAGTGTTGCTAATTATGATTGCAGTTGAGAGTGTAATGACTATGACTGAGTGTTCACGCATCCATTTGCTTTTAATGTCCATTGTTCAGCTCAGTTTGCTTATCAAGTTTCTGGTTTGGGACTAAAATGAGTAGAAAATGATAAAAAGTATTTCTGACAACTTAGTCATCTGCAGTGTTTCCGAACTGTTGCCTAGCATTGCATCACAGCAGGGATACAGTATCATACAGTAGCCTATACTCCCCCTCTGCTCTTGTGGGCGTCTTTGTTGTTAGCTAATGCACAGTGGTGCTCATGTTGGCATCTTTGCAGTGAATGTGGAGCATCAGCTCCATCCTGTGGCGACAGTTTGTATTTCTGAGGGAACCATCAGTCGCTCCATCTTCCCACAACAGAAACTGTGTGAACAAGTGGGGCAGTAACTCCAGCTGGTGGTCACTGTCCTGCAGTGATCGCTGAGTTTTTATTCCAGCCATTTTTTATGCTTTCAGTTATTCACTGATTTGATTAATTATAGGGAAAAAAAACAAAACAGTTGTTGCTTGTTTTTACTACCAGTTTCCATGCCAAGGTATTAAATCTACTTTTCCCTTGAACTCTGTCGGAGGGATGAGGAATATTCTACCAAAAAATATCCCTTTATATCGAGGGTTTCATTTGATCAGTCTGCACATGTGTGTCATATTTTATTCAATATAAAAAAAGTGATGTTATTTTATCATGTTATTCATGTTTTGTGTCAAATTTTTATCTGTTGTAAAAAAACAGAAGTAGTGTAGCAGAAGTACAGGTTAACCAATATTTAAGCAAATAATACCTATGAGATAAAACAAAAAAATGTCTGTCTTATGTTTTAATGCTGTGTATTACAAAGAAAACAACACCTTTTTTGTTACACAGCGACTAGGAGAGATTTGCAGAAGGATACAGAGGCTGAACTGTCACCAAAGTCCTCCCCTAAAAGACTTGCAGTGGTTTCTCCCAAGCCACAGTCCCCTGGTGAGCCAGCCCTTTCACAGTGCATACATTTAAACACAAACTGTAAGCACATAGGTCTTTGGTTTATTCCTAAGTGGTAAAAAGAAGGCTTTTTGTTCAGCACCATCAGCTGCTACTGTATCTTTAAAATTTGCAGTCGCTTTTTCTTTCCATGTCACTCTTGCTCTCTCGCCACACTTCATCCCAGACTTTACCCATAGCACCATGATGTTGTCATAGCAACAAAGCACGGTAGCTCTAATGCTAGGATGGCTCCTTCAGGAGCAGTACTGCTGGCTCAGATTACAGCAGGACAAATCAGCAATTTCTGCTTTTCTCAGAGACCAAACTGGCCAAACGGTGCAGGTGATAAGGGTTTTCATACTGCACACATAATACACTTTTACAGGGAAAGTATGAGTGGGGCTTTATGATGGAAATTGATTGTTCCGATCTCTGAGCAGATGACTAACTCTCAGATCATTTGTCACTGTGGGAACAGATAAACCACTGAAGAGCTAGGCAATAAGTAATTCATTTATTTATATGTCTGTGTAGGCTTGACAGATAAACCAAAATGCATTTCACATTTTATGTCACAACAGTTCATAAGTCATTTTTAATGAACATATGCCATACCAGAAAATCCTGATAATTTAGTAGCTGGAATTAATTGTATTGGATTCAGTATTTTGCAATATAGATGGCTTTAATTACTTAGTTATCAAAATATTGTTTGATTCATTATATTTTGCACTACTATTGAACAACAGATTAACAGAATATGAATCTATTAATGCTACCTATATATGATAGTGTATCTTTTGATGATGTATTCTGATAGTTTTATTTAATTTCTTGTAATATGATTGTTTTGATATGGCAGTCTGGTTTTGTAGTTAGCCTGTTCTTATCTTAAATAAACTTTGCAAATTGTTTCAGTTATTAAAATTACACCAGCATCCACATAAGGAAATTGACTTGTTTGTCCTGTTTGTCTATATATTTCTATTTCTATTATGAGTCTGAGGAAAAATACATCAGCATACTATATTCTTCTGCCTGTTCTGCGTATCTGCAGTTCGTGGTCGGACAACAGCAGTTCATGGAGCCATTCAGACTGAAAAGGCACAGGAGGCGGATCGCGCTCAGATCCAGCAGCTGCGGGAGCGATGTGAGCGGCAGGCCCTGCAGCTACAGACCCTGCAGGCTCAGTTAAAGAAAGCCTCGCTGTGCCTGGATGTTTTCAGCATCACTACCCAGCACTTCTGTCACAAGGTAAGATTTAGCAGAGTTCTGCAATCCCGGCGAGGTTGACCGCAGACTTTGAAATGCCGCGTAAGAGTGCAGTGTTCAAATTCTTTCACTCTTAATCCTAAAATAGGACTACACGTGTGTGTTGCATGTGACTTTAGTGCTGTGACTTTATTTCATTCTCGTTAAACCTCCTCCTGGGGTAAAAGAGAAAATATACAACATCATCATTATCAAAAGGAAAAATAAATAAATATATCTGTCAACATATCACCCATGTCCAAATACGGGTGTCTTTATAAATGTCCTTATAAAATTTTGCAATTTTACACTGTATAACAATATCCTTAATTTTAAATATTAACTCCATCCTATAAACATTTGGTCTCAACCTAAAATAAACAGGCAGATATTTTTGTCTTTGCAACTTAAAATGCTGCATTGATAAATGAAGCTAAACCAGTATTTGATGTATTTGAGGAATTGGATGTTTTCTTGCATAAAAAAGTTGGAGTTTCAGTTGAGAATTATGAAAAGAGAGTTTGCTTGTTGCTGCATGACTCTGTAACAGTAACATATCTTCATATGTAGCAGCTTTCAAACAATTCTTTTAAAATCACCCTGCAAGTTTGCTTTAATGCGACACAGAACAAGTTCCTCACTAAAGTTGCATCCTTTGCAATATGTTTGTAGATTCATTGTGTCACTTTTACTGAACTGCAGTGTTTTGTAGGATTACATTCAAAAACTGCAGTGCAAATGTTGCAGTGAGCTCTAGAATGCGATTACACAGTGTATTGGAGTCCTTTGCACAAACCTGTAGCATCTGTCTTTTGTTATCAGGATTGCTTTGTTCACAAAGGGAGCCGCTTGCTTTAAACCTCTTGTGACATCTTTTGAGAATGATTCTAAAAGCAGCCCCTTTTGATAGTTTGTAGTGAAATGCTGAGGATTTCCAAAGGTGCTTTTTTCTAGTATAAAGAAAGGGAATGCTTTTGGGATGTGTTGTGCGTTTGCATACATGGAAGTATACTGGCATGCATTTGATAGGTGCATGTGGCATTGTGTCTTTTTTCATCACGCTTGCTTTTCCTGTATGTTGCTCAGATGAGACTGACAGAGTGTTTTTCCTTCTTCACATCTCGATCTAGCACCTGGTTTACCCTTTCCTAGTCCTCCGTTTGCATTTAATATATTTGTCAGCCCCACCCGCTGGTGGTGCTCTGCAACCAGAGATTAATGAGATTAGAGCTGCTTGTCTCGGCCTGCCCCTGCTTTTGGTAGGACTGATTGCAAGACATGAACAGAATGCCCTCTAAATTTTAACAGTGGATCTTTCCAAGCATTTCTACTGCTTACGTCGTTGCACATGTGTGCATACTCTGTTTTAGGATGCGTGACAGCATATGCTGATGTGGTTTAATTATGTTTTAATGAGCGCATTGAAGAGGTCACTAGATGGTTAATATTGGATTAAGCTAGTTGATTTTAAGTGTCTTATAGTGCTTACTGAATGAGGTATTTGTGCAGATAGATTTTTTTGCAGGACAGTTTTTATTCAAAGCAGTGTTTTGTTTTGTTTTTTAATGAAGTATCTGTTTGTTCTGTTATGCACATCAGTATCTGTAAATGTGATCTTCCAGCTGAGCATCAGAGCTTATCATTCACTACTCATTGATCATCTTCCTCCCCATCTTCTTTTGCTACATTTTTTTCTCATACATGCAAAAGACCGTGTGTGTGTCTGTGTGTGTGTGTGTGTGTGTGTGTGTGTGTGTGTGTGTTGTTGCCTTCCATCCTTGTGAATGTGATACGGGGCGTGTTGGTGGGGGTTTAAGAGGAAGGCAGGCAGAGCTGGGCTGGGGCTGGCAGTCTTTGTTCCAGCAGGGATAAATGATGGTCGCGAACCAGGAAACGAGGTGAGGCTTTGGTCCTTCCATCTCTCCTCCCCTCTCCTTCCCTCCCCCTCTGTCTTCCTTACTGTTTCTTTCTGGAACTCGCATCTGTCACTGCTGCCTCCCGAGCCGGCTAAGGGATGCTGCTGCTATCTGCTAGCCTAGTATGGGCTGCTGTAGGCTCCATTTCCTCCGTCTGTTCTGTCTCGACCAAACGGTAAAGTCAGTGTCTTCTGCAGGCAGCGAGCTTGTTTCAGCACCGAGGATTCCTCTATGTATGTGTGGCTGTGCGCGAGTGTTTAGTGTTTGGGGGGAGTCTATTTATATGATCATTATGTTCACTTGTTTCCTAGAGACAGAGCCTGATAGACAATGTAAAGCTGTGCATGATTATGCTGAGTCAAAGCAGGCTTGTCTTTCTCACTGAGCATGCTTCTTTCATTTTATAACAGTTTGCAGGGACATACAATATAAAATGTCATTGCTGCTGTGCTGTATGCTGATTTTTTCTTTTTTTAGTGTTTACATTGCATCCTTTTTATATCCCTACTGGTTAATTGAAAGCTGTTTGTAGTCCCGCTAATTAGATCAATTAACTTAGTAATATTTTGTACTTTAGTGAAATTACTGTAATAATAAGTTGATTTATTAGATTAAAGTAATACAGACTGAAAGATAAAATTAATACAGTCATTAATAATTAAAAAAAGCTATAGAAAATTTGTTTAGGCTTCTCTAATTTGAAAACTTGGTTCTTTATTTTCTCTTCTATATGAATGCAAACAGGATATTGTTCATATCTGAACTTTTGAGGGGTTTTGATTCGTTATGATGGCCATTTTCTATATTTGATGATTAATAAAGGAGCTTGTAAAAATAGCAAAACAGTGTAACTGATAAAGAAAACAATCATTAGTGGGCATCCTAAAGATGGATTAAAGTGGCTTAGCAAGAGATCATATGGGGAAATTAGAATGCATGTCACATAGCTCCCCAGACATTTGAATTGGAGGTCTTGTGGGCAGGACCGTGGATCGATGGGTAGGAGCAGAGGTGGAGCTAAAGCTTATGAAATGAAAAAGCTGCTGACCCTCCCGAGGTCACTGCAGAGACTTCTTGATGACTTCATGTTCCCAGTAAAACCTCTTAGAGGGTGACATCATGACTGCTGTGACATACTGTTTACTGTCTCATACATTTTTCACCTGCCTCTCTCTGTTTCGTTGTTTCTCGTCAGTGTCTCTCGCTCTCTCTCTCTCTTTTTTTTTTCCCTCAGTCTTCTGCAGTCATTTTACATTCTGGAGAAAACACATGTACCACACATAGCCTGTGCAAGCGCTGTATGGTTTAACTTGCTTAATTATTTAGCTTAAAGCTTCATTAGAAGCAGAAATGTAAGAAAGAAAGGCCTGGTGCACCAGAAGGCCTAAATAAAAATAATTAAATCGACCTAATGTTAACTTTTCCTTCATACGAACTGTTGCACCGTCGCATATCACTTCATACATTAACTTCTTTTTTTTGTTCTTTATCTCCCTAAGACCAAAGCTCTTTTTTGGGATGCATTTTTTATTTCTCCAAGCTATTTGTGATCAGTTGAACAATCTTTTTATTTTTTTGGCTGCTCCCTTTAAGGGATCATCTGCCTCTCATCCTATCCCTAGCATCATCTTCTGTCACACCAACCCTCTGCGTGTCCTCCTTGACTACATCCGTGAATCTTCTCTGTGGTCTTTCTCTTTTCCTGCTACCTGACAGCTCCATTTTCAACATGTTTTGTCCAGTATATCCACCATAACTCCTCTGCACATGTCCAAAGCATCTCAGCCTTGCTTCTCTAACTTTGTCTTCATTGGGACCTGATATAAACTAAGCCTCTTCTTTAAATGGGAAGTGTTTACTTTGTTACATAGTTATTACTTTCTGATTTTTTTCTGAAAAAACAACAGTATATCTTTATATAAGGAAAATGTGTTTATTTTAAACCATAACACAATACAGGAAACTCTGCTTAACAAAGTATAAAACACTGTTGAGCAAAATAAAGTGTAAGGTTCTTGGTGAGGTTCTTAAAAGCCTTAAAAGACTTTGGATTGACTAAAGTCTCCTGTCACTGGGTGTAGTTTCTCCTTCCTGATAAAAGAAGCTAGTTTCATGAGAACTGTGTAGTTACAATATACCAAAAAGGATTTCATTGATCCATTGTTCAATGATGTAAAAAAAAAAAACCCCCAACCCCCCAAAACCCTGGCTTTTGTGTTTTACAGTAAAATAGAAAATATACTGACATTTTGGTTCTATGCATACAGAAAATAATAACCACATTGTTTATGATTGAAGATATATTTCAGAAGATTTTATCACAGTTCCTTATGTCTTTGTTCTACCCATGTATGAGCAGCAGACACCCCACATTTCAACTTTAGACAACAGTGAAATTTCTCATCTTTAGTCCGGTGTGTAACCACTCATGTCATTGTATATTTTAATCCAAGGATAGGAAATAGAAGTAGTTGGTTAAGAATTTGTTACAATGTCAAATGCATACTGTTGTTGTTATTTATTTATGTGTTTTTATTTATTTATTTTACAACTTCAAGACAAGCAAAAATATGCATATCATTATCTAAGATCCCCGACTGCTGTTTTCCACACGACGCATCACATTGGTGAAGTCCTAATATCCAATAGCACTGCACTGACACGTCCTGTTACTCGGTGTTCTTGAGTGCAGTATCTACATTAAAATGTTAAGTAAATGATTTTTTGCATCATTTTCTAAAAAACTAATCTTCTAAAATAGCTCATTTTAACACATCAACATTTTAATCACCCGAGCTTAATAGCATAACAAACTGTAGTGAAATTGGTGGGAGCAGATTAAAAACCCGACCTGTTAGCATTGTTTGTCGTGCTCTCTTCCAGCCACCATTAGCATCTATGACAGAGATTTTGCATTACTGGAATTACATGCTTGATTTTCACTGCTGCACTGACAAGAAACACCTAAATCCATTTGCACTGTCTAGAGATGTATGTCGCTGTGTGTCTTTTCAGAGTGAGAATGCCATTGTGAAGGAGAGGGAACTGTCCCTGGAGCTTGCCAGAATCCGTGATGAAGTGGGTAAGTGGGATACGGCGTTACAGTTATTGCACCACAGGGAGGAGAGAAATCAGTGAGTCACTCATCGCTCACAACCCATGATGTATTACCCAGTGTTTGACCACATGGCCCATGTCTAGATTTAGTCTAGATTTAGTCCTAGACTGAACATTATAGACCAGACACACACCTTACAGTAAAAAAAAAAAAAAAAAAACCCTTTTTTAAAAAAAAATTA
>VUQG01023167.1:0-16532 GCA_015106755.1 Etia nguti
ACACACACACACACACACACACACACACACACAGTCTATAGTGGTTAGACTGTGTGTTCCTTAAGCTCAGACACAAGGTCTGCAAAGTAACTGTGGCAATGTAAGTCCTACATACTATCGGTTGCATTTTTGTTTAAATGCAGCAATGCTAATATGCATCGTCCCTGTTGTACAAATAAATAAAATACAAATACAAATACCCCTGTCCTTTCCAACAGGGTGCATGTTTTTGGGTCTATCTGATCAAACACAGATAGATAAAAGAAGATTCTCATTTCCTTCAACTTCAACTGTGCATCTGCTGTGGATTTAACCACCTAAATCAGAGTAATGTTAAAAAAAAGGTTTCTCCACATGATTGCGTTTTGCAAAAGTACACAAGTACAAATCACTCACTCAAGAGTGGCATGATACAACTGTGTGCCTTCAGGTCATTATTTCTTTTGATTATTAACATTCGGTTATGAGTGGCCAGCGGGGACAGGGGACCGGCTGTCTCCTCCATCACCACTGACCTTTGTCTTCAGTCGCAGCTAATTATTAGTTAAACAGTCCTGTTTTCATTTGTTTGTATTAATTTAGTTTACCCCTACACTGGTGTAGGGGTGAAGCCTGAATCCGATAGCCCACTGTCTGTTTGGATTCTTCCACCTTTCTCCTACCTTATACTTGTTAAACATGCATATTTTTGTTCAGCACTGTTGACTGTGTTTGGTACACTGATTAAATCATTCTGGGAAGATGTCAGAGTGACCTGTGAAAGATTCTCTTCAAAGAAGTTCCACTACACATGAAGGTCTTTCTGCTTGGTTATATTCAGAAGAAAAACAATTATAATAATAGTGAAGAAGAATGTCAACTAAAAATTTGCAATAAAAAATTAAATTAAATTAAATTTTTAAAAAACGTACTGCCAAGACTTAGATCCTAATGACATACTCCTTTATGCTGGCGGCACACGTGCTAATGTTTGCAGCTTTATGTTAGAGAACAGTGATTTATGCCTGGGTGTCAAACTTCTGGCCTGCGGGCCACCAGACAGTCCAATTCAGCCCACTAGAAGGCCTTAACAAAAAACAAAAAAAACAAAAAAAGAACATAAAAACGCCAAAGAAGGAGGGCAGTCCGACCCAGTTTTACCTACAAAGACATAATCTATGGCCTGTGCCTT
This sequence comes from Etia nguti, assembly GCA_015106755.1. Taxonomy (NCBI): domain Eukaryota; kingdom Metazoa; phylum Chordata; class Actinopteri; order Cichliformes; family Cichlidae; genus Etia; species Etia nguti. The sequence goes on from VUQG01023167.1 coordinate 1,172, forward strand.
ATGCCAAAGCAACCAAGTAAGACAGAAAAAAAAATCTTAGTATTTAATTTCATAACAGAAAAGTTTCTTTTTCACAGTATTCTATATTTCACTCAGAATTTCTGTTATTTAAATAATGAAGTACTTGATTTTTTACAATATGAACCCAATGGGCTGTGCTTATGGGTTTCTTAAATTTCTACAGCAATATTTCTTGATAACATAGAAAAACTGAGATGTGTACTTAAAATTTATACTTATTAAGGTGTCTTTTCTTTTCTTTTTTCTTTTTTTTTTTTAAATAGTAATAGCTTCACTGGTCTGGCTCACTTTATTTAAACTGCGCTGTATTTGGCCCCTGGATTAATGCATTCCTTGCCTATTAGCAGCTGCTAACCGGCTCAGAAGTAGAAGTTTGGCAAATAATTTTCTAACCTTGTTAGCTCCTCTACTACACAACAAAGTATCTGCATCCCTATGATGTCTACAGACACACGTATTTACCACTAAAAGGACTTCAGAGTTTGTTTCAGGTGAATGCTCATGTGCATGTGCCATCTCACCTGAATAAGTATCTTCCCCAGGGACACGAAGGGCGTGCTGAGCTCTGTTAGAAACAAGCAGCCGATGAAGAAATCCCCCTGGTCCTTTCTGAAGAACTGAGGAGCAGACAGAGCACACACAGACTGAGCAAACAAACGCAAGCATGGAAAACACACACACACACACACACACACACCCACACCCACACACACACACCTTCTCGAACAGTCTCAGTGGAAAAATGCTTAAAAAGACAAGAAAAATATCAGACTTTAATCATGTGTTTACACTGACTCATATAGCTGGACTGGAGCTGCTTTTAGCCACCCTCATGTTCCTCTAAATTACCACAAAATATTTATTTATAAGTAATAATTTCTCCTTCATTATTTTACTTAAAATAGTCTTAGAGCTGCTTCAGTAGCTTTCTATAATATTTTTGTACATTTTTCATTTTATATTCTCTTTATTTAGTGTTTTTAGGGTTTTATTTAGTCTGTTAACGAAGGAGGAAAGATCAGCGTGGATCTGTTATAGCAGGAAGGCTCTGACCGGATTTAAACAATCTTTCTTTAGTTATCGCTCAGCAGCAGCTCTTTAAAGGCTTGGTGCACCTGAGACAGACCTAAATCCCCAAATGGCTCACTGTAATCACCCTAGCCTTCAAGTGCTGCTGTTAGATAAACAGCCAAAAGCTCCAGGAAGACAAAACTGACTGGATTCATTATTTCTTCACCTAATTCCTGATAGTTCCTGGTGCAAAAGTACTTTGTGATTTTGACTGTTGTGTGTAAAGTGCTAAAAGCCAGCATGTGCCAAAAATGAGTTTGAATTTAAACACAGGTTTACCATAGGTGCCTGAAATTCTGTAGCTACTGGAAATGCTGCATAGTTACAACATAATAATATCACGATAAGATCATGATAATCCTGACATCCTGCCATAACATTAAATGGGAGGATGCTTTAACATTGCAAGGTTTTACAATGTGCTTGTTTTTTGTGGGTTGGGCCGGAGGGGTTTTAGGCTGCATATGTGTATTTGATTATGTCACTCGGCTTTTATCTTATATCTTGGATATTTACTTGTATTTTATAGCCTATTTAATCGTATATGTACCTGTCCAGGAAGTTCAGAAGTACATAAGCTAAAAGCTAAATCAGGTGAATGTTTCCGTGCATGATGCCTGAAAAATAAGAATAAAACTAAAACTACACTGTTGTAGAGTGACGGCCCAGGTGCAGCAACAGGTCTAATGGGACTTAAGGGAAGACCCTGGTTCAATTCAATTTCATTTCATTTATATAGCACTAAATCACAACAACAGTCACCTCAAGGCACCTTATACTGTACAGTAAAGATCCTACAATAACAGATATTGGGTTTGGTTGTTAATAATAACAGCTTGTCCAACTATGAGATGCAGCATGTGCTTTAAGTGTTTCCTAAACAATTAGACCCATTAGCGAGAGATGATAAAACCACACAAGTAATATTATATAACAAACTACATGTCCAAGGCAAGCAAAGACTACCACAGTAAATGTTAAATGGACTGATTCTTATATTGTGCTTTTCTACTTTCCCGGAGTACTCAAAGGGCTCTATACAACATGCCACATTCACCCATTCACACAAGCACTATCTTCTATGCTTTTAAGTGCTTTCTGACTAACTACCATTCACACACATTCTTACTCCAATGGATGCATCAGAGAGCAACTTGGGGTTAATATCTTGCCCAAGGATATTTGGCATGCACACCACCGGGAGCCAGGGATCAAACCAACAACCTTCCGATCAGTAGATGCTCTACCTCCTGAGCTACAACCACCCCAACCGCAGTGAGAAGGTTTTGAGATGGTGGCGCTTTAGTACTTTCTGGAAAGGTAGCAGAAGAATATCCAGAACGGTCACACTGGTGACAGGGAAACATGAAATGGGAAGTGCCAAGACTAGCTGGTTAGGGAGGGTTAGTCACTAGGAAGATTGCAGTGTTCTGTCAGACAATTTTGAGGGGAAATTTTTTTTTTCTTTTTTACACCTGCAGAACAATGCTGGTTGGCACGGTAGTCATCAGTTTACTTTCCCCCTTCCTCATTTTGGGCTTTCATTCACAAAGAGAGTGCAGGCCCGGGAAGTGACTTTGAACTGGTCAAAATGTTTGAGGTTAAAATTCAAAGCTTACATACTAAAGAGGCTAAAGAAAAGCCCTTTTAACTGATAATATTATCACACCCGCCTCCATTTTTTTTAATACAATCCCACAACCCCAGCGGTAGATATGTTACTCTACCACAATTTCAAGATGGCCGAAAAGGCAGGGGAGGGAGTGATGTCCTGTACATAACAAATGAACGAAGCTTTCAAATATTGACCACCAGCACAGTCCCGTGTGGTTGGGGCTGCCACCCTAGAGTAGATGAGTCAGTTTAGATGGATAAAGAGACTCCAGACAAAAGACAAGCACTGTCTGGTAGCCCAGCTTTCTGTGTGCCATTGATAAATAAAGCATGAGCAGCTCCAGACGTGGCTTTGCCATCTGGTCGCAAAACAATGACAGAGACCACAGAGGGGAACCTTACACCACACCTACCGAACTACCTGGTTACCTCATCCCATCCCACAGCTGTGGACATAAGTGTGGACTTTATGCAACACACCACTTTCAACATTACTGTGCCTGTATTTCCCCCTCAAACACCAGGCCTGCACTGCAAGAAAAAACTTGTTTGCATAAAGTGTTATATCCTTTTTATGTGTAGATTCTTATAGGTTACACAGTATCACTCAAACAGCTCACACATATGACAGAGTGATAAGGAACTGCATTCAACCAGAAATAAGACAAGAAGTCCTCCAACAGGTGGTCTGGCTCCCATAGTCCTGATTTCAAAATTACAACATCAGTTCGGGGCAAAGTCCTTCTAGAACAAAATCTTTCCATGTGTCAGCCATCTCAGTAATGCCTCCAGGCACTCATCCGGGCAGCATTAGCTAAAATAACTTTAATGTTAATGCCAAGAGAGACAAAATTTGCATGTATAGAATCATTAGTCAAATCTGATCCACTGACTTCGATTCTAGGGTTACAAAGACAGTGAGATAGTGAGACTTTCTTTGTGAAAGTTCTCAGACATGCCTGGAACAATCTTCCTGCCAAGGATGAGAAACTCCTGTTTACTGCACTTTGTATGAAGTTAACTGGTAGATAACATTTTGAAGCCCTCATCTTACCAAATCCACTGCCCGGTGCCTCTAGTTTTCATGTAGCCACTGACTATAAAGGATATAATTGTGCTTACTACAATTTCATACAACATACAAGCGCCTGAGTGCGTGGATGCACTTGAAACATGAGAACCAAACCAAAGATCAAACCTTGTTTTCAGGTCCAGAACATGGAAATAGAGCAGCTGCGAGAGAATTCAACATTAATGAATCAATGGTACGGAAGTGGAGGAAGCAAGAAGAATGAGTTGAGTAAACTTTGACTTATCTGACTGTTTTGTTTCGCTTAATACGCCTTATAATCCGGTGTGCCTTATGGTCCGGAAAACACGGTAACTTCTATCTTCCTTTAGCATGTCCAGAAGTCCAACTTTTTGTGCGATGGTTAGCATCTTCCTCTGCCTTTTGGGTGCTACCGCAGGTGCCTTTGACGGTGCAAAACGTTTCGTCGACATTGTTGTGTTTGTTGGGGAGAAAACTTACAAACATACAGTACAGCCCTTCAGAGTCACACTGCTAGAGATCGAAGATTTATGTAAATTTGACAAGCTGAACGAGTTCTGTACTGGACAGGAGACACGGCACGGAGGAGATTGATTGACAATGGTCTACAGCCAATCAGGACGCAGAACACAATACGCTGTGAAAAAATAAATAAATTTTTTTTTTTAAAAAGCATGCAAAATTGCACACCCCCCAAAAAAATCCGCGAAACAGCAAGGCTGCAAAAGGTGAACCGCGTTATAGCGAGGGACTACTGTACAGATATTTAATGTCTCTGGGGCCAAACACTTGTCCTGATCTCAGTACATAAATCAGGGAAGTACTGGATTTAAAACCAAAATTGCATCTGAACGTAGGCTTCCTATTTGTAACTTTAGTTTTTATATACTGTTAATTTTGATGAGAAAGTCTAAGAAACTGAGTCCAGCTGTTTCAGAAGTAGGAAGTAAACCTTTACGTCACAACGAGTTGCCTTGTCTGTAACCTTATTGATAAGTTTCCTGGCTGTACAAATGTTTGGAAGAAGTGCAGTAAAATAAGAAGAGAAAGAGTTTAGTTTCCAGTAACAACAAACCAAATGTTCTGGTTAACAGTTACTAGTATGTAGCTGCAACGCACTGAGAATATTTTTTATCTGTCCATTTTCATCTCCACTATTCTAAGGTTCAAACAGTTCGCCACAAATTTCTTTGTCTCTACTGACTCCCAAGTACCATCGGGCTGCTTGACAATAGTGTTCTTATCTGGAGGATGGCACAAAGCAGGCTGCTTGTAGAAGTGGTACCTGAGACTTTATCACTCAGCAGATTCTGGGCAGAACTTTATGGGAGAGCTCTGTAACAATCAAACATGTACCAAGCACTCAGACATGCAGCTAAGGCTCACAACAGGCTTTCCATAATAGATTTGACACATTTTACACATAAAGCTCACCGCGAATATCCAGAGAAGAAGAGGAACTACCACCACCATCTCTCTGCCTGTTGATAAAGAAACTAGACAGGAAGGGTTAGGGCTAGCTGGTTAGAGGTGGCTGTCCCTTCGAAACAGAAGCAAGGAAACTGCTCTTTAGTAAACGCAGATGGCATTGTTATGTTAAACAGATAAAAACCTACTTAATTGTGAAATATACTCAGGTAAGCCTTAATATACCTCCATGTCCACCCTAGTAAAGTCTTTACACACCGATATTATCACACTGCTATTTCTGCTGATGCAATAGCTTTCATTCATGGCATGTCATAACCTGTCAAAACAAGAACAGCACAGGCTAACAATGCCAGGCCAGTAACCATAATGCACAAAAACTAGATGCTTAAACTGGTACACCTAAATGAAATGCTGTTCTTCCTCCTGCACTCAACAGCCTGCTGAGAAAACTCTACCAGCTAACGTATTACATGTGCAGGCCAAAGTAGCGTGGTGCTGATGAGTGAGGGAACCAGAGAAATAAAAAGGGAGGTGAGGAGAGTTTAGAGAAGCGGGAGGATGACTGCAGCTGGAGCTGAATAATGTAAGGTAATGTGATCTCATGTAGCCACTGTAAACAAAGGCTTGGGTTTCCACTGCACCTGGCCTGCTAACCTGGGATACTACTTGGAAAAGAGAGTGGCTATGTTACATGTTCTGTAAACTCTGGAGTCTGGAGCAAGGGCTTGCACAACCTAATTCAAATGTTTATACAGAAAAAGAAAAAAGCCCCACCCCTTGACATTTACTCCAGCAAAATTCATATTTTTGTTTATTAAATGGTCAGAAATAACAGGAACTTTTCCTTATACTTTGCACACCATTTTTAACCTTCCAGTGACAGAGTGGGGTCGAATTTCATTACATCATTTCATTATATTTTGCTTCCTTAGCAGTCATCTTGTCATTTTTAAAGTGGTCTTAAAGAATAGTTCTTTTCTTTGGACATTGGCTGCTTTTTCCACTCATTTTCAGTCCAGTCCTTGTAAAAGACCGAGTAAAAGAGTAATGTGGTTTTTTACATTTTGTTTATCATGCCATTGACCACTCATGTACAAATCATTCAATCACAAAAAAAGGCACCTAATTCAAGGACTGAATCAGTGATATGTCCACACATAACAGTCAACTAAGCAAAGAACTAATTAGTTTCATAGTTTGAAAAATGCCAAAGATTAAACAATTTCTCAGATATAAAAAGCAGTTTTGAAGCATCAAGGTGATTCCCAAAGAGCTAAAAAGAAAAAGTGTCAGGCCGAAAAAACTGCAGCCATGACAACAGATCTTGTGGAGTGATGGATCTAAATGTGAATTTTTCGGTTCAAGTTGCTGGAGGACATCAGGAGAGAGGTACAACAGTTAGTGTCATACAGCCATCTGTAAAAAACGCGTTTGTGGTTGCATTTGAGCCGATGATGTTGAGGACTTTCTCAAAATGGACGTATTTATGAAAACAGAAAAGTACTGGCAAACTTTGATGCACCATGCAGCACTACCTGGAAATTACAAAACAGTGACAGCTGCTTAATTTCTCAGTCTGACAATGATCTCCAACACACTGCAAATGGAGTAAAAGCAAATAGACAAACACGCAGTGGAACACTACCAGTCATGGATTGGTTTTACTGAGAGCCCAGACCTCAAAATTACTGAAGCAGTGTGGGATCATCTTGACGGACAATGGAGAAAAAGGCAGAAACATCCAAACAAGTCCTTCAGGAAGCCTGTAGAAGTATTCCTGAAGACTACTTGTATAGTGGTCACAAATTTCCCCGCCGTGGGATCCATAAAGTCTTATCTTATCTTATCTCATCATTTGATCAATCCAGGCTGTTGAAAAGTGGACTCAAGTTTAACAGTTCAGAAGTTTGCCAGTCACAACCGCATGAAAAGCCTCTGGTCAGCTGCCAACTTCCTCCAATAACCCATAATTCACTGTATATTCAGTTTACATATTTCTTACAGGCCTCTGGTATTTTTAATGGCACAGAGATTTTTGCCTGGCTGCTATTGTTCTCCTAACACTCATATTTCGACAGAAAACAGCCCGGACCCTTCGTTCCTAATCCACGTCCCCACTTTGAAACACTTACAATTCAAGGATGTAAAGGACAAAGAATACTTTGCTTGCATTTGTTCAAAGAAAGTAATCAATAATCACTAGCTGGGTTTTCTTTCTTTCCCAGCTACATATTCCCACTGGAAAAGAACTTTTTTTTTTTACCTTGAAACTGGTCTGCATCCTTTGAATGGATCAAAGAGTTTATTCAAGTAGTAGAGTTTAAGAAAGAATGCCCATGAATACAGAGTTAATTTAGTTTTGTATTTCTTATTTATTTATGTTTTTTATTGTGTTTTAAGTTGAAGGATGTCAGTGGGGCAGTTTGAGCTGTTGTTGGCAGAGGTGGGAACACATGTGAGTTAGGGAGAGAAATAATTTTATAGAGGCGATCGACCTGGAGCAGCATCTAGCTGTGTGTCTGATATCATTGTATGTTCACTACTGGTGCAGGTTTTGAGCTACAGCGGACTTGTTGCCAAATGCAGTCTGATTTTTCTGATCCAGATCTGACCAATGTCACAAAAATGTATTAAGAATAGGGGAGTCGGAAAATTACTTTTAAAGTGAGAAACTTTTTCACGGATTTTACATGTCCGGTGTGCAAAGGTTTTATTTTTTGTTGTGATGACATGGGTGGTAGCTATCCAACTGTAAGATCTAAGAAGTTGAGGACAATATGATATAGCAATACAAATTAGTTTATGGGTGCAGCCGGCTAACAACGTTTGCTTGTGTTAACTTATAACTTGGCACTCCACCCTTTCAACAGACTATATCACACCCAGACTTAGTTTTGTAGATTTGGGTTTACATCCTATTCACTCACAACAGTCACCACTATACTTAACTTTAACTTCAACATTACCAACATCTTTTACTCCCAAAAAGGCAGCTAGGAACAGCTTCAGTAACTATTTGAAAAATTACTCACAATTATTTTCATTTTGTTGTATTTGTTGTATCTTTTATTCTCTACCTTGCTTTGAAAAGTGTCACATAAAAAGCTGTTCAGTACTGACTCAGTACGGCCTGTGAAAGGACTCTTAATTAGTTTAAGCCACCTATTTGTAACAAAACTGACACCATCATTGTTTCTGTGGTTTCCTTGGTCCTTCTAAAGAGGAAGTAAAGCACTCTGCATCACAGCTTTACTGATAATGATGCTTTCAGACACCACTACGGGGAATTCAAAAAGGCACAGATGCTTGGTTAAGTATGAAAATGTTGTGTTGAAGATTTGTTTATACGTCTGCTTGACTCCATAAGCAACAAACAGCTTTAAAAGCATGTGCAGCAGTTCTGAGGTAGTGTTTACTGTACATTAACAAAGCGGTGAGATAACAGATGTTATGTGGAGGTGGATTAGCATGATGACGCACGTCTTTGATATGACTGCAAACCATTTTCCAAAGCAATTTTTTTTTAATTTTAAAGTGCATTTTTCCTCTTAATTCCAAGCAAAAGTCCATTTATTGTCCATTAATTTCAACTGAGGTTTGAAGAAAAAAAAAAGGACATGCAGAATGAAATCTATTTTTTGCCACCACTTAAGTAATCATTAGGAGATAATGCAGCTTAAGGCAAGAATTGATTTGAAACCACTGCACAACATTAGAGTACTCAGTAATAAAGCATTACTGGCAGTGAACACTTATTAAAGAAGACGCAAAGAGAATACTAACCCCCTTTAAGATGAATCTAGTGCTACACTGAAATAAACTAATCCCTGACTTAAAGTTCAACACATTTAACATCATTAAATTCACAGATATATACCAGGAGTTCTGTCATTTATTAACAATTTAGAGCTGGTTTCCTCACATTGTTGAATATGGCCCATTTCCCCACATCAGTCAAGAATTTAATTTCCTATTATGGAAAATAACAGGAAAAGAATAAAGCCATTACATGTTAAATGCCATTTTTCCTTTAAAAAGGCCACCCACAGGCAAAGTATCTTTGACCACTCATTTTTTGCATGTTTTAATTTTACTAGTTTAATCCCTCTGAGAGAACAGCAGAATCTGCAATCACTTTACTACTGAGCAATGTTCTCGCTCTTACTTTGAAAGGTCAGTCTGCTAAACGGTGAGTTCCAGCCTTTCACGCCCTTTTCCTGTTTCCCTCCCAGGTGGCTTGAGCTTCAGTTTGCAATTGAGATGCAAACTGGCGCACATTTTGGGTGGATCCGAATGTTGTGTCAAACATTCATTATTAGTGCACCTGCACAAAAGTGAGTGAAATTTAAACTTACTATATTAGCACACAGCAGAGGCCCTGACTCAGGGTGAGGAAGACACCAGTGCAGATGACCAAGCACTTAAAGAACTATCAGTGTAATTTATGGAAAAGCTAACAATTTCATGGCTTCAGCTGGACCAGGGATGTCCAAAGTCCCCTGCCCAATGCTAATGACCTGGTTATGCTAGCCACTGTCACTGTCAGAAAAGGAAGATCTCCACAATCACAGTGCAAACGTGGAAGTTTTTCTGAGTAGTGTGTTCTGGAAAAGTCGTAAGCTCGTCCAGCACACCTCAAGCGCAACATATAAATGCTCATCGGGTTGCGATGAGGTCACAGCTTGCACGCTCAATAACCAATGCGGTGACTTAACATGGTGACGAAGAAGCTAAAGAGGCTCTCGTAAAAAGAAAACCCGCACACCCATTCTGACAGAAACTTGTCCTATCGAACGTTCCATCTGAACCAGAGGCAGTGGGACTCTTTGTTGATAGAGGAAAGCTACATACAAGTGAAGCTTTCTGCAAAACACAAAAACTACAGACCCCATGCAAGGTTCAGATGCTGTGATGTGCTATCAAATGGGTCTACAAGCAAAAGAAGAAGTGATAACAGATGATATTGAGGGGCTATTTTCCACAGATATGAATCGAGGTGTGTCTTGTAAGTTTGGCTTCTCTTTTAGTTAGCCTTGTGTTGGAAAAAAGCTGATTATATATAAAAAATTAAACCTGCAACCTTATAAACAAGTCCATGACATCCCTAAAAGTGTACTGCTTTAGATAAAGACTGCTTAAGCACCAGCGCTACATGAGGGAATTCCTTAAATTATCCCATATAGAAATATAGTAGTCTATCACTAACAGTACTTGCATGTTTTAGTGTTAGTTATCTTATTATTTATCTGTGGTACTGACATGATCTCCTAAATGCCATCTCAGTCCCTCCCTAATTTTTCCCATCAGCCCTCCTCACCAGTGTGACAGGCAGCAGGATGGTGAGCAGAGCGATGTGATGCAGGACCAGCAGGAACTCCCTACGGACAAAGGAGTTTATGGTCCTCAGTGAATGCTGCTTGTAGTCCTCGTGCCCTTTGACGTGGAAGCGGTAGTAGTGACTGAGGTACATGGCAAAGATGTCGTACGTCATGTAGGGGACACCGTACCAGATGACAAAGTAGGTGGCCAGCCAGTGCCTGAGGAAGACAAAATAAAAGTGTTATCGACATCTACAACTAACAGCAGAATCAACCACAGGAATGCATCTATCGAAAATGGATGACCATGATTTTCAAATAATTGAATACTCATTATTAAGAAGTTGAGCCTGCTATCACAACAAAGGTAAAAAACAAACCTTTCATAAGATGCAACTCATTTTGACCAATTGCCTATTTTACATGGGGATATGACCCCTGAAAGTTTACCCAAAATGAGCTTTTTGATGTTTTCTCCTGTGAATGATGTGATTAAACATTTAGGGTATCAGTGTCTGTCTCCATTTCTCTACAACACAGACACAAAACTGAGGAAGTTTTGCCACTGAAACTATAATTTTACATGATACAGGCTAGTGAAATTACAAAAATGTGTTGAACAAGTACATGATTTTTACTTTTGTTCGTAACGGGTATTAAACTGATTTGGCTAGTTTTTAAACACAGCTTAAGTGTGTTTTTCAGCCCTGAAAATGTTTTGTGACTGCACAGTTTGCTTAAGAAGCTATAGAAAGTGAGGTATATTTATTATGCCTTTGCACTCTCAGAGTGCAAAGGCATGATCCATCGGGATCAGGTAACAACTTACCTGATCCCGATGGAGTCAGGTGGAAGGCTTTTAAGGATTTGTCATGGAATGACCCATGTATGTTTGATTTATTCAAATAAAAATCATGCAAAAATATTTACCAGAACTATAAAACCCAATTAATCATTTTCCAGTCTTACACTCACAGGTCACTTTGTTAGGAGCATCCATTTAGCTGCTCCTTTACACAAATATCTAATCAGCCATTCACATGGCAGTAATTCAGTACATTTATGGCTCTTTTCCACTCGCACCTACTCGACTCGACTCTATTCGGTATTTAAGTGATGACGTATGAACCTTGTTTCCGGGTCCAAACTACTCTGCATTTATTAAGGCTGTTGTTTTTTTTAACATGTTTTAATGCTTTGTATTTTGTTCTGTTTAATCTCAACAAGCCCATAAAAAATTTCAGTGATCACTGTCGGCCTCTCTCGGTTTTTATTACCACTTTTCATCTTAAAGCTCACTTTTTTAAAACCTTATGATGTAACTACAGCCCAGCCCATGCAGCAGTATAATAATGACTAACCTCGTATTGTAGATGGATTATCTCAGTTGTTCTCCTGACTGAAGTTTGGTCCGTTTACAGCATCCTGCCATAAAATTGCATTTGTCCCTAACCATTGGGAACCCTCACGTTAACTATTATTGAGTGGAAAAAAGTTAGCATTCGTCCTTCAGCTTCACTGTGTTTATGTTATGCTAACATAGCTGTGTCGCTAGCAATCGCGTAGCACATCGTTATATACCAGCTAGCCCAACTTGAGTAACCCTACAAAAGTCACTGCTGTTTAGTTTTCTGTCTTCATTTATGTCGGAAGTGATAGCAGAGGTCTATGTCTTAATTTTTTTTCACAAACCTCTCAGTCAGAACATGGTATATTATATTTAGATGGAAACTAGCGAGCTAACTTCCTGCTAACTTCCAACTCTGTTAAATTTAATAAATTCTGTTTTCATGGATGCCTGGATGTTAACCTTAATTGTTATACCTGGTAGAGCAGCCACACGGATCATAATATTACAGATGAAAGAATTTAGACAGTTTTTCAACTCTCAGTAATGCTGCAGTGTTCGTTTGACTTTGTGACCTGCAGCGGAGTTTGGGCCCAGACATGGCTAATGATGTCAGACTTAAAGACCAGATAGTGCTATTTTAATACAGTAGTGTAATGTGAGTTACTCTGGAGTAACTCACATTACACTACCAGGTGATCAGATAGTTTCAGTGCTCCAGGTCCATTTTTTACACTACGACTTTATGCAGCACATGCAACAGAATAGGTTCGACAGTATTCATAGACTGTTTATAAATAATAGATCTAGCTTCTGGGTCTGAAAAGTGACTTTAGTTTTTACTTCTATTTAATTTAACTAAAATGCTTTTTCATATCTACTTCTAGTTTTTAGTTTAGTTTTCATAATAACTCTGGTTAAAAATGCTTAGCTTGAGTCTTCAAAAATAACTTGCCAAACCAATCAGTGACGTCTCAGTTGCCACGTCCATCTTTTATATACAGTCTAGCTTTTAAATGGCATCTAGTTTCTTAAAAGTTAAGAAACAATAGCACAGTTTTCAGATAAAAAAATCGATTTTTTTTTTGAGTGGAAAACAATCTTTAATAACCTCAGTTTTCCCCATTCATTACACCATATAATACTGCTGATCTACTGATATCAGCCAACCACAACTATCCAACATCAGTTGAATTCTAGTACTTTCACTCCAGTAAGTAGTCACAGAGAAGTCCAAGGAAGTTACATTTTTATTAGAGTTGAACAAGCCACGCGAATGAACGTTTTTAACTTTGCATCTCATTAGTATTAATTAATATGGTATACATTGTGTTGGGCGGGGGGGGTGCATGCATCAGTGTGACTTGCTCACATTTGCACAGTTCAGTTCAGCGCTCATTTGTAAGCTGTCATTCTAGCTAATCCTCCTCTGAGCTCTAGTCAGGGCCGACTGCTGAGTTAGCTATGCACTGAAATACACCGAAGCCTACTCCCGAATAACGCTTCTGCTAATTTACAAATGCTCAGCTATCGGAAAACATCGTTCTTACAAGCCACAGTGCCTGCGGGATGTCGCACTGCTCGCCCTCAACCTCTAAACTGGCATTTAATGTCTACATCTTCTGCCTATATCATGCTTTGTACCACAGGCTTCCCATTAAAGGACTTTTATAAAGCTCTAAAGTAGCATAAATTGGACACCTGAAGGATTTGTGTTTGTTAACACCAAACAGTTAGCTTTATTTTAACTGTAAATGCAAGTTAATGGAATAACTGTGGAAGATATGATCATCTCGGCATCGGAGTGATTTTAGAGCTCAGCGGGGACTCCAGTTCCTTCTGCTGTTTACCTCCAGCCTCTCGCTTTCCCTCTCATCTCTGTTAGCTGATTTAACACATGCGGGGCTGAACTTTTCGAGAAATTACTGGACAAAGAGATGGATCAGACATTTGCTGATTATGACCAACAATCTGACATGAGCTTTAACATGCCACTTTTCCCATATGTCCTGTGTGAAAAGGTGCAGGTAAAACTCCTGTTGTGTGCTGCATGGGATGTGTCCATAGGGTGTCACATGGACATGTGACCTATTGGCGTTGGGTAACTTTTTTCTCCAGGTGAAGCATTTTAACTCTCAGCGACTGATTGCAGCACCATCAACCTCTCGGCGGCCACTTTTGGTCACACAGGTTGCCTGTTTCCACACAACTGGGGTCTGACCCGTGCAGACTGGAGTCACTCTTGGATAGATTCGTGAAGGTTTGCAAATGTATTAATTCAGACAGATAGGCAGCACATTACAGTTAGTTGGAGTCAGTCTGCGCCAATCAACACAACCCATATTCACCCCCATTTATTTCTCCAAGGGAGGATACAATATAATTAAGCACACAAACTTGAGTTACTAAGGCTTGTGGCAAGCTGTTTACTCGAATTTAATGCCAAAAAGCAAGTCTTATTTTGCTACAGCAATATGTGTGATAGTTGTCGCTAGAAGTTTATTTGGAAAGAGAGGGTGAGATGTTATCAGAACAAGTACATACCTGTATGTACCTGTATGTACTGAGCTATCCCTGCCCCTGTAGGGGCTCAGTAGGTAAAGTGTTGGCCCCGTGATCGGAAGGTCAGGGGTTCGATTCCCCTGAATGGCTACTCTGAGGTACCCCTGAGCAAGGTACCGTCCCTACACGCTGCTCCCCGGCGCCCAATGGCAGCCCACTGCTTCACTGAGTGAATGGGTTAAATGCAGAGAGGAATTTCCCCACGGGGATCAATAAAGTATACATTATTGTCTAGATTTTGCACAGTGCTTAAGTGGCTGACCAAAACGACCCTCAAGCCACCAGGATATGTGCTCCTCTCCTGGCTCAAACTCAGAATTCCCATATAGGGAACCAAGCAGCCAGTGAGGTTCCCTCATCCATTTGTACAATCAAGCGGTTCTGATGGAAGAGTGGGAGAGTTCCTTCTTGCCATGAAATGCACTTTACCCCGTTTGCTTTTTTTGGTTCTGCTGTCACTTCCTTTTGCTCTGCTGCAGTGCCCATGGACCTACACATTACGTAGCCCATTTACTAGAGGAACAAAAACACCACTTCTTGCTGTCAGACACTGTATTTGTGTGTGAGTGTGTGTGTGTGAGAGAGAGAGAGAGTGAGAGACAGAGAGAGAGAGAGCAAGAGACAGAACACGAAAGAGCAAGTAGTCCATGTGTAACAAAACAGTCAGTGCGAAGACCTGGTTACACTGAAAGGGAAGCTGAGGTTGTTCGCTGGCCTGACACAGTAGGGAAGAAAAGACAACATTACCGAACAAGGCAACAAAGCATTCTTCCCCTTTTTCCCCACTGCACGCTCCTCACCCCGTCGAACTCAACTTTTCAGCTGCAGGGGGGAGAGAGGGGGTTATTGGCGGACACACAATGAATTGGCTGTATGAACTGAGTCTTGTGACAGAGTATGAGACCATACAGCCTTAGAAGGCAGTAAGGCCGCTGTGAGGGGATT
>VUQG01023168.1:1478-17774 GCA_015106755.1 Etia nguti
GGGAATGGTGGGGGGGGGGGGGGGGTAGTTAGTGTGTCATCATCTGCCTGTGCACAAAGTTAGTTAGGGGACTTTCGCCACATCATTTGACTGCTGCATTGCACCAAAATCTGCTTCACATCGTTGTGGAGCCCCGGCGCTTATGTTCAAATGACAGAGTCCGACTGATGCTTTATCTAATGCTGCAGAGCAAAGGTGGTAGAAGCACAATACATCAAACTGCCATGGTCAATAGGGTACTTCACCCAGTCCCAACACATCACTGTATGCTTTCCACCCAAGACACTTCACACAGAAATGCAGAAGTGTGTTAAGGTTTTCATCTGCTCTTAGACACAATCATTTCACATTACTGTGTGACTGCAATGTATTGTCTTACTGATATGCGTACTAGAATCTACAAGGAAGTACTTACAACTCAGTGATTCTTATTGAAATAAAAAGAGTGTAGCCATAGATACATTACTCTTTCAGGTTGTTTGGCATTACTACTACTTTTTCTCGAGGTCAGCATCGAAGTTAAGATGAATAAAGCAGTACTTTATTTATTGAGGATGTATTTACCATTAACCAAAATCTGTCAATGAGCCTTCTTTCTCACATATCTCGCTGTTAAAACACCACTTGACCATTTGTTCAGTGTGGACTCTATGATTGCCTTGTCAGTAATATAGTGATGCTAAAGTGGCTTTGGAATGGAAAGTGATGGCTCAGAGGCTTTCTCGTGTTTCTCTTGCAGCAGTGTTTGGATACAGTGACTGCTGGGTGCTCATATGGCTTGGCCTTGTGGGTTGACAGGTCTTCTGAAATGCCCCACCAGTGTCATAGTACAGAGTCCCCTAAGGAGAGTCAGTCATACTAGCTGACATGTAATCCCAGCCTAGAAACATGAGCCAGAAACGCATCAACTTTGACATAAAACAGAGCGACAAAAGCCACATTTTCAAGGATGTATTATTTTTCAATGCATAACAGAAATACGGTTATGGATGTCTTTTCAGATTAATAAAGTTTTACCTGACTTAACAAAAATGTACACTGCATGCATAAAAACAAACTGTGAAATCTACTCATAAATGGTTTGAGGAACATCACAAAGAGCCCAAGGCAATTACCTGGCCTTCAAATTCCCCCAGATTTGCATCCACCCGTGACATCCATGATGGAGAAGGCCTGCTGCTAGTAGCCAAGATTCTGACACCACAACACAAGGGGGTCATTCCATCTCAAATCAGTTTTTTCATATTTAACAAGCCAATTATCAGATATTTTTTATATATCTGTCCCAAATTACAAAACCTGATTTATTTTGACGGAAAGAGTGACCAGTGGAAATTGCAGGCTTTTATCTTTAATAGTTTTTTAGACATTCATTCACATTCAATGCCTTGGGCCATTTTTCAAAAAAGAAAAAGAAATCTTAAAACTATTTAATACATGAAGCTAAAACTTGACATCACTCATTTTATATAGTCAAACTTAGGACCATTGCATTTTTATGCAAATTGGAGATGTTTGAGCAAATAAATGTTCTAAATATTTGCTCATTTGAGATCGAATGACCTAAAGGAGACACACACAGTATCACAAAGGAGCTTCTAATGCTGTGACTGCTTGCTGTATATAATTTTAATAAATTGTTTCACATTTTCTGCAATACGCCATATAGGTGAAAATATTGAGCAGCATTTCTTAAGCTTTGAGTTCAGATGTATAAAATTAAGCACCTATAGACAGGCAAACTGCGTGGCTTTTGTTTCAAAAAGCTCACCGAATTTGATTGTGGGATGCTGCCATTGCAATAAGTTAGTTTGTGACATGACACATTTGGGAACCACATCAACGCAGGCATGAAGCAGCAGGTCATGTAGTGTCACCAAGCACAGAGACATGCATAAATTCACCAACACTCAGCTGATTCAGTTCAAAACCTCTTCTGGCATTAACATCAGCACAACAGCTGTGTGCTGAAAACTTCAACATATCACTTTCTATGGCCAAGCAAATCCTGGATGTGCAATGTGTTTGTGGCCCAGTAGGGACCACAAACAGCTAGTTACACTTTTCTAGCCACTGATGTCAACACATCATGCTTCATAGTGTTTCATCCCTAAGGGTTAGTCATCAATTATATTTAGACTACTGCAGTCATGCCATCAACAAACTAATAATGTGCGAACAGATCATGTACTGAGTGGTATAACCCTGGAAATACTCTAGAAATACTTCAAGAGCATGAATTGTAATTAAATTAAACTCTGACAGCAAGCACACCATTATACCTACTGTACTGCTTATTTGTGCACTTGCTTAGACATTGCTTTCTTGATAGGCTCATAGAAATAGCTTTTTTTTCTCTATGTAGTTCAACCCATAAATAGGAGCATATTCTAGCCAGACTGAGAGTACAGCAGTAGTGTAGGTTTGGGATATTTTGTATTCAGGAATATCAGAGGATACCTCACTATCAAAGAAAATTCGGCCAATAAAACTTTTACTTTATATTTTATCCATAGCTACTCTACTCACTAATATTTATTTTATGCCAGTAGATTTATATTACAGCTATGTTTATGAGCATAACAGAACATATTTGACTCACGTTATGTAGAGTTTCTTTAAATCATCAATGCTACTTTCAGCTAACAACCTCAAACCTGCAAAATTTGGTCTCAGTGACTTCTTCTTCCTAGTACATAATTTTCATCTCATTAGTAGACTGCGCTTTCTGTCAACATCAGTGGGGAGTGTGGCTGTCTCAGTGTAAAAATGTTCTTTTGGAGTGTGCCAAGAAATACTGCAGGCAGGTGTTTGTGACTGACAGTCTTTAATCAAGCTAAACTTGCTTTTTTCTGTCTGTCCCTGCAGGTTTCCTCTCCTGAGTGGTTACCGGACTTTGAATCTTGCCAGTTTGAGATCAACTGTCTTCTCTTCAGCACTGTCTAGTTACAGTAATCCAATGGAATTAGACATCATTACTTAATCGCTAGTCTTCTGGCAGTTGGCTGGTATTTCAGGGGTAATAAATTAGCATAAATCTTGCTCTGTCTGGGAATAGCAGATAAAAAAAACAACTAAGTAACTTATATTTATTGCATCTGGTGGAATAAAAGTGCACTAAAGCTGAATTTAGTGCTTGTTACCCTCGTGCCAAGATGGAGGAAACGCATAACAACAGGACTTCCTTGGTCAGAGGTGCCAAGGACATCGCTAAGGAAGCCAAAAGGCAAGCTGCCAAAAATTTCAGCAAAGCTGTTGATCGAGCCTCTGATGAATACTCAGCCCATCGCAGCTACAATCGTTTCCAAAATGAGGATGAAGAAGAGAACAACTACAACAATTATACTCAACAAGATGGTCTTTATGCTGACAATGCAACCAATGAAGAGGACGGGGCCTCTAGTGATGCCACGGAGGGTCACGACGATGAAGATGAGATCTATGAGGGGGAGTACCAAGGAGTGCCTGCATACAATGATGGGAAGCCACGGGATGGTCAGGTAGCTCTGGGCCAGCCAGTGTCTGATAGCCTAAAGAGCCGCAAGGAACTAGAAAATGAGAGACAAGCAGATGAGGAAGAGCTTGCCCAGCAGTACGAGTTGATCATGCAGGAGTGTGGCCATGGGAGATTCCAGTGGCAGCTATTCTTTGTTCTAGGTCTAGCACTCATGTCAGATGGAGTGGAGGTGTTTGTAGTGGGCTTTGTCCTGCCCAGTGCTGAGACAGACATGTGTGTTCCCAACTCTGGTGCTGGATGGCTTGGTAAGGTTTTTTTTTTTCTTTGAAAAAGATGTTATATTAAGAAAAATATTACATTTTTGATATTATTCACTGAATGCTTTTGACATCTAAAGAGTTTTTCTCTCTCTTTACAATAGCTGTATTAAATATCCTCAGTCTTCAAAGAAGTTTGCATTTTTACAAAGTTACATTGCAGAGTAATAACATTACTGTTTTTCACCGCTGATATCACCCTACCATCAATGAGGGAAACATATTTGTGAAAGTATGATACCTGGGGCCATTCAATTTTTTTCTCCAGGTGTACTGTTAAGTGTGTCTTGAGGTGTGCATAGTTACGTATTCATATCCTTTACTTCATTAAAAGGTAAACTGTAATGAAATTTAGGGAAGAGTTACCACAAAATGGAGATACTCAAATAAAATACATGTACACCTCAAGACGGAGCTTAAGTATAGCGACACAATGTGGACAAAGGTAATGGGCAACATACAAATGACACCTACAGGAGCTGCTCAGCTATGGAAACCCATGCCATGAAGGTCCCGTCATACAGTGTTTGTGCTCATGCTAGTGTCAGAGAAGCTTTGGCACCATGCCATTATTGAGTCAGCAGTGTTTTGAACAGTCAGGTTTACAGTCAGGTTCATAGTCTGCCACTTCATGGCTGAGTTGCTGTAGGTGCTTCTTACAGTTGAATTTGGAATATCTAATAGGGAAGAAATATCATGAAATAACTTGTTGCAACAGTGTCATCTTATTACAGTACCACACTCAAATTTAGTGAGCTCTTTAGAACCATCAATTCTTTTACAAATGTTTGTAAAAGCAAATTGCATGGCTTGGTACTGGATTTTATACACCTATGGAAATGGGACTGAAAATACCTGAAATCAAAGATTTATACCTAAATATCTAATGTTACCTGACTGTGGACGGGTGGTGTTTTGAAAATAACAATTAAGAGGCAGACTCCATTCCATGGAGTAGTCTGATGTAGATGTGAACTTATCTATAAAGCTTGATTTAGACTTATGCGGGAAATCTACATCCTAATTGACATAACCAGAAAATCCTTTTAACCCTACACCTTCCGGCCATTCAAGTTGTTGTGGCAGGCGTTGACCTGACATTTAGCTACATTTCTCAGGAGGTGCACATCAGGTCATGTAGAAGTTTGCGGTGCAGTTTATCTCAGTGTGTAAGCAGGCGATGGCATGGCTGCCAGAAAGCAGCAGGGGTTTGAGTCCTGCTTTTTTGTTCATTTCTATTGTCTCTATTCAGTATAGGGCAATTGTCAATAAAATGTTTTTTTAAAAAGAAGTTTGCAGCATAGGGTTAAAATAGGGTTCAGCATTTGGGTTACAGCATTTGTTACTACATAGATCTGATGATTCATCTGTTAATGTGACAGTCTTCAGAAGAGAGGTTTGTGAGGTCCCAAGGAAAAGTGATACATCATCAGCATAAAGGCTTATCCTAAAGTATTAATTTCTTTAATATCTTTATTTTCTTGGATTGCTGCTGCTACTGGCTCAGTAAAGATGACAAAAAGTGAAGGGGAGAGTAGGCCACCGAGCTTGGTGCCCCTTTGCAGACTGAAGCTTTTGTCCTAATACATGCATTTGGAGAGCTTTTTAGTGTTTTGTTCCAGTCTATGGAGGAAGAACCAAATCCAAATTTGTGCAGAACTACAACTCTCTCTCTCGTGCTCTCTCTCTCTCTGTCTCACTTTTCTCCTACCCCTCTCCACCTGTCAGCTCTGGCTATGCATATAGTAGTGTGAATAATACTATAAATAAATAAAATGAAATAAAAATAAAAAGACAAACAGGAGGAACTTTGTCGAAGTCCTCCTGGCAAAGAAAATGTGTTTAGTGTATGTGTAGTTCCCTGGCTCTTAATCTTACTGCATACAGTATACTTTCCATGGTTGGGTATGAAAACTGACTGGGCCATTCCAAGCCAATTAGAGATGGCTGTTAAATATCAGATTGCTATTCCAGAAGAACTTTTTATATCCATTTTTAGTCAGATTGCTCAATTAAGTGATCATGGTCCAGTTTTCCTTATTCAACTTAACAAGTGTGTTTTTGGTTTTGTTTTACTCTTTAGTTTGAAGTAAGATTCAGATTTTTTTTAAAAGTGTTTTTTATCGCACCATAGTTAAGGAACAGGCCTGAGTATATAGCTATGCTATTAGTGGTGATTTGAGCTAATGTCAGTTTTAGCATGGCAATAATTTATACAAAGAAAATAATAAAATGTCTTTATCTTTAAGAGAACAGTAGCTGGGCTTAAACATTACTTTCTTAACTTTTTTTTAGATAAAATATACGATTCTTTTGTAAAGTAACGCAGTTCAAGATAACTAAAATAAAACATATGATTTTGCGATTTATGTAATTCACCAATTTTTTTTTGACTTGTTACATTTCAGCTGAGTGTGAGAGTCTTTACTGTTCTTTTCTATCATTTACATAGAGAGTATAAGGACATAGCTAATGTGACATTCTTCAGCTTCTTCAATGCCATTCAAGCTCTACTTCTAGCAACTGGTGCACTGTCTAGCATTAAAAATAGACTAATTTTTTTTTTAGATAGACTAAAGATAGACTAAATAGAATTGAATTGAACTGATTTGCCATGTATATCATTGTCACCCATACCTGATATAGCTGAGTCAGCATCTCAGCCATATTGAAATATTGGATAGGGGCATAACTGAGTGAATGGTTGAAGTGCTTGGAGTGTTTGTAGTTTGTCTGTGAACTGTGTGAGATTTTGATTCACTCTTGATAACAAACTTAGCACAAAGTTAATGACTCTGATTTTGAAGTACTCTAATGAGCCATCTAAAAGCCATCTAACATCGCTATATGGAGACATTAATGCTTCTTTAAAGTCAGCTTTGTAGACATGGAAAGTAATCTTATTGATGCTCATAAATTAAGGTAAGATATATATGACAGCTATACACTGGTAGAAGTATTAGGGTGTTGACAGAATTAGTCTCATGATCGTAACCTTCACATGATTTGTGCTTTTAATGACATTTGATATGCAGAGAAACTAGTGGTGTGTGACACTTTTAGCCATAATCTCATTGCTTTAGGAATTGCCAGTGGGTTGTCATGGCACCAGGTATTTGGATAGATGAGTAGGAGGTGTGTTAAGCTAGATGGATCTCTCCCACTCTAGGGAAAAGTTGTCTGTTTGTGTGCCAGTATGTATCTGTATGTTTAAATGTGGATGGTGTGTGATTTGGCTTTATCATTTCTAACACAACTATAAAAATACTAGCGTGGCACTGATATTTTTCTCAGTGTGTTTGTGCTAAATGAAAGTTTTTGTCACTTAATAAGATTCTGAGACAAAAAGTCATCCTTGTCTCTTATTAAATTAACTTAATGTGGCTTTATTACCAGAAGTACATGTAGAAGAGAGTACTAACCTTATTTCTTGTTTGGTGGAGCAAAATGGTTTATTATTCACCCAGATTTCTCCTGTATTCTGACTCATCCCTCAGTGGGAGACAGGAGGGAAAGAATAGAAAGAATGAGTCATTTCACCATCTTGTCACACGCTGCATAAATAGACGATGTGTATATGTGCTCACTTGAAGTTATGCTTAAAAGAATAAACCTTACACAATAGTACTCATTAGGGATTTTATCACAGATTCTCTGTGAAGGTCAGTGGCTCTTGACGTGGTCAGTAAGATAAACTTCAGTAGACATCTTGTTAAAAGGAAAAACAATGTTAAAATGATAGAGACATCGGCTTATATTTGATTAAAACACTAATGTTAGCTCATACTGCTGTATGTGAGGTCTGAATGAGTGAATACGTAAATATGTGATATGACTTAAAAAAATCTTTGGCTCTCCTCTCACCGATTTCAGATTAAAAATATCTCACAGCTTTATAATATTGGCAACTTCCTGGACACATTTAGTTGTAGGTTCACATCTTTGCGAACACATTTCAGTAAATTTATTCAGACACAAGCAGATTAAAACTGGGTGGATAAAAGTCCAAAAGGGAAGGTGACCTCACAGAACTTGTTTTTGGCCATAACTCAGGAAATGAAGTTTATCATGCATAATTATGATATATTTAATTTTATTATACTATTTTAGATAGAATAGCTTGATACAAACTAAATACCATCCATAAATGAATAATTACTTATAAACGTGTTGCTCTTATAATACAACATCTGACAGTCAAGCTCAGCTGCAGTCCCTGCACATCAGCTGATCTTGATGACAGCCCACATAGGCTGATGGTCAAGCTAATAACATTTAACAAGTATATTTTAGACAGGACACACTATTCACTTAAATTATTTTAGCCTGCCTACTGTTGCAGCACATCTGCAAGCCAGTTTGCAATCCATCTTTACCTCAGCTTCTCCTTTTTCATGCTGTTTATGAATAAATAAGCACCACTTGCTGCTATTGTACACAATTTTGGCTTTCAATGCACACCCATGAAAAGTCTAGGTAGTTCCTTACTAACACAAATAGATTTATTATTTATATAAAGCAATTCTCTTATTTTAATATGTCTGTCCCTGATCTACTCCAAATACTTTCTTTCCCTTTAATATAACGTAAAAGGTGAAATGCTATCTTGATATGGGATGTTCCACTTTTTTTTTTTAACTCCCTGTCTTTTCTGTTACCCTCCTGCTGTAATCCCGCTCTTATGCTCTAACACAACCTCTTTGTGTTTCATAGCCTCAGTGGCGATCTAAAGATATGGGCCAGAGTTAATCTCTGCAGCATTGTGCTTCACCGCAGTTTAGCTATGGTAGACTGGCTCACGTACCTCCCAGGAGAAAAGGAGAGAGGCTGGGATTTTATACACTTCCTCTAAATGCCCTCTTCTCCTTTTCTCCTCCATCACATATGGCTTTAATTTGTCTGCCGGTGTTTTTCTGCGTCACAGTCAGCCTTGTTGATGGTTTTAGTTCAAATGCTTGCTTGCTCAGTTGAAGCCATGCTGCAGGTGTAGCATAGTAAGAAGACTTTAAAGGGGATTCTGACCAACTGATTTTTTTTAAGCCTATCAGCTTTGCATGCTGTGGTTACTTACTTATAGAGTAACAAACACCACAGACACCTGAAGTTTATCAGCACAGCAGAGTGATAAATAGGATCTCTGCAGCTTGAGGTTAGTTAATTAAAAACCTAGATGTCCTTTTCACAACAAAGGACAACATTGTTAGCTATTCACCCACTTTATGTCCAGGACAAAAAGGTCACCATTTTTTGTTCAATCTAAAACTTTTTGACTGAATATATTGGCATCACAGCTGGTGCTGAAGGTTTGGGAAAGCAACTGAAGCTCCTAGCACACATTGCTAAAACATCACTCACACCAAGCCTGATCATTACTTCTGAAGCCTCACAACATCTCATCATGCTGGAAGTTGCAGTGCCCTAGGAAGCATATTGAGGAAGCCAAAAGGATGTCACTGTTGTGAAACCCAAAACATTTGAAGAACCCAGGAAGCATCACCGATGATGCGTCCTAGGAGATATTACTTAAATACACGAGAGACTAAGAGCTTAGCATACTTTATTATTGAGAAAATCTGAAGTGGAAAAAAGTCCATGTGTCACATTCGAATTGTTCCAGCTTGTACACTTAGCACTTGCATTGTTATGTGTGAGAAAATAAGGATCTGAGTGAAATCGTTGTTTTGACTGTAATTATAATCAGCTGACTGGGTAAACAATTTCACACAAGCAATCTGAAAACTTATGAAGTGCTAACCACAACCTGTTAAAGCTAGCAAGGCTAGAATTGATGGTCAAAGCAGGATCAATAATCAAATTGCATATTTCCATACTTACACTTATTATTCTGAGTACATACAGCTCCATGAAATGCTCCACAGGTACCCACATGGTGTATTCATAATGGCCCAAAGGCTCAGTGTGGAATGATATATACTTCTTGCCTTCAGAGTTCATCATCACTACATAAAGAGAAGAGAGGGAACACTCAGACAGCATAAAAGATGAATTTAGCCTCCTGATCTGAAAATTTAAGTCAACCTGGAAGTGCCTTAAACCTGGAATCTTTTTAAAGGCTGCCGGTGAACGATAGCTGTGGTTGTTGAAAAACTTCAGATCCTATAAAAGCCCAGACCTCCATAAACACTTTCAAGCTGTGAATTTTTTCGACTCTTTTTTATTAATATATATTTTCTTCATCCATATATTTTCTTTTATTTTTATCTAAGTTTTACTTTATGTACAGTTTTGCTTTTCTACATACAATATTGAGGGGGCTCTAGAATTTCATTGTTGGTGGTGATGTGCCATTGTTAGCTGTATATGACAATAATAAAACCCGAAGATCAGTTTATGGTCTCAATAGCACTTTTTAGGTAATACTGAATAAAACATTAAGTCCATTTTGTAAATTTTGGTCAGAGTATGCTTATTGGTTACTGAGGGTTTAAAGTTTAGCAGTGATTGCTTGAAGGAGTGACAACATTTGCAGTAGAAGACGTGAAAGCTGTTGGTGAAGTAAATAGTTTGTTAGCCAGGCCACTGTTGTTTTCACTTGCTTTTTACTGTTCTTTAATTAGGTTTATTAGGTTAGGTTTTAGATTTTGATCTATATTGATATGATTTTGTTACACAGTTACTGCAGATTTTTCAGCTGTACATCTATTCAGTGAAGGTTAACGCCTTTTTAGTATAGAGTTATTAGGCCAGAATGTTTTTCTAATCATCAATTATCCAATTTTGATGCACTTATATAAATTGTAGCCTCACTTTCCTTTTTTTAGCTGTCTGGTCTGCAGCAACAGAAGATCACACCAGGTGGTCTTCTGTTGCTGCATCTCCTTCAAGGTTTGATGGGTTGTAGGTTTAGAGATACTATTCTGCATATCCTGTTTGTAACAAATGCTTATTGGAGTTACTGTTGCCAGTAGTCTGGCCATTCTCTTCTGACCTCCAACATCAAAAAGGGATTTTTTTTGCCCATAGAAATGCTACTCATTGGATATTAAATCCTTTTCTGACTTTAAAATCTTAGATCAGCAGTTTCTAAAAGACTGTATTAGTATTTTAGACCTGTAACTTGTTGTCAGGTACCAAGAACCATATAGGAAATCACCTTTCTTCCCCTTTCTGATGCTTGGATTGAACTTTAGCAGGTCATCTTGACGATGTCTACAGGAGTATCTAATAAGTTGAACAGGTGTACCTAATAAAGTGGCTGTTAGTGTATAGTATTAGCAGTAACAGATTTTAATTTTAAAGGAGCTTTGTGTCTGTATTGTACTGGTAACACAAGCTGCTTAAATGCAACACAATTTTTCCCCACACGGATAACTAACACATGAGAGCTCTACCTGATCTTTTGATTGTTGTTATAATCTATTAATTTCTTTCTTCTATAATGGAAAAATGTAAATATGTATGACTGTGTGTTTGATATATCTATCATATTTTTTTGTAGTTTAACATGGAGCAGATGAATATAGGAGAGCCAGAAGTCCTGAGTATTTTAAGAAAACCTCATCTTTGACACCCCCCCCCCCCCAAAACAAATGATTAGCTCTTGTTGATTTAATTAATGCTTGAATGTGTGTTGCTCCCAGGGGTCTTCTCCTCCTCCCTCCATGAAACCAACTGTTTGTAGGATTCCCTGCAGCAACCACCTGTCAATCACAGGTGGTCTTCAGGGAATCCCCTCATCTGTTGAAATCCTGAAGCTCTCCTCTCATCCATGCCAGGACATTGCATGGTGACAGGACGAGAAAACAGAGCAGAAATGTGTCAAGAGAGAATTACACTTGCACATAAGAGCTAATTACTGTGGAAAAGCAAGTGGCATGCATGCAGACTGCTGAGACTCCACTGGTGAAATAATCCCACTGGATGCAACGAAAAGCTACACAGTGTAACATTAGAAGTAGACACTGTCTGGTCTTAAGGAGAAGATTAACACTTCACACTTAACAGTTCAGGTGGTTTCAGAACAACTTTAATAATGTTTACTTTGTACTTATGAAGTCCTGTGACTACAAGTGGTTGAGAAATGGAGGCCAGTCATAACCCCTATCCGTGTTTAGGGTGGTTGACCATGGATGTGATACTCTGTGAAAGACGTTGCTGTACAATGTTATCCTTTGAGAACTTTTAGAACTTTTTAGGGACCATATATAATTTTGTCATTTAGATGTTTTATCTGAACGCACACCGAATAAACTTCCAAATTCATCTAGGTGACTAAAAATGAAATGGTATGGTGTACTTTTCGACTCATGCTTTTTATATAAAATTCCACATTCACCAGTATTCATCCAAGCTAATCCAGTCTACACCCACATTTCTTCATTTTAATATTCACATACTGATGAACACACCAGAGATCAACTTGGGGTTCAGTATCTTGTCCATGGCTACTCTGGCAAGACTCAGTACATATGTCCATCCCGCATGGATGGCAGGACTTGAGGTCTTCCGGCAGAACATTGCCAAAGCATCACTCTGCCGGCTTGCCTTCTTCCCATAGTGCACCCTGCTTCCAGGTGTTCTCCAGGTAATCGACGCACTTGCACCTGGACATCCATGCGATGTAAAAGAAAACGTGATGCATCAGACAAGGCTAACTTCTTCCATCGCTCCGTGGTCCAGTTCTGATGCTCACATAGCAATTGTTGGTGCTTTCAGTGGTGGACAGGAGTCAGCTTGAAAACGTTGTCTGGTCTGCAGCGATTTAGCCCTGTTGGGAAGCACTAATGGACCAAAATGTTTGCAAGTTACCTCTGTGGTAGTCATCTCGTTTTTCCTGTAAAGAAGAAGGCCACCTCAATTGCAGTTCTTTTATAGGCCAGTTTGAATTGAGAAGGCATGCTCTCAGAGTATATAAAGCTGGCACAAAATGGATAGGGGGCCAATTTGGAAGTTTCTGTCTGTATGTGTAATAGATTGGCAAGAGAAGTAACTACTTCAGTTAAAACAGAGTGATGTCTAATGTTTTCCTCACCACACCTCTCTGCGTAACAGTGGTGTCAGAAGTGGGATTTAATTACGCCTGTGAATGAAGGAGGAAAATACGCTAAATGAGAGGAGTAGGACGTGAAAGATACTGTGGGACAAGGAAAAGCCCCCTTGCTGACATGGAAGAAAGAGAAGGTGGACAAACAATTGAGCCAGATCCACCGCCTGAAGGAGTAATGGCTGATGAGGATGATTTTGAACCAGTGGTACGACCTAAGCAGCAACTGCAGTTGGTGTTGTGAGTAAAGAACTTTCTGAACTTTATATCTTTGATGAAATTAGAGAATTTATGCGACAATCCAAAAGAACAGAAACAGTACTGTTTGAACACATTAAACAGCTGAGCGACAATATACCAAGGCTGAAACATGATGTATATTCTGAACTTCATCAACCTTCTGTCCAGAGTGACATTTTTACAACAGCTTTTTTCCCAAAGCAAGAGGCTGGGCAACTGCCTCCGCTATCAGCTGTGCAGCCACCAAGCTGCTCCAGTGCAGGGAGCAGAAATGCACCATGGAGGTGAGCCAAGAATACCTGACTTCAAGGAAGGTGAGGATCCTGAAAGTTTTTTTGTACGATTTGAACGCATAGCTAAAACGTGGGGATGGCCACAAGTTGAATGGGCAGCTAGAGTGGTCACGTTATTGATTGGAAAAGCCCTTGAGGCTTATGCTGGCATGGATGAAGAACAGTCTGATTCTTATGATGCAATTAAAGCTGCAGTGTTATTTAAGTTTAATGTAACATAGGAAACCTACAGATACCAGTTCCGGAGCACCAGTGAACCAGTGGGAGGGAGTGTTTGAGAAACCTACAATCGGATAAAGGCACTCTATAAGCGATGGATGGGACCTGACAGTCGGAGCAAAGAAGAGATTGGGGAAACCATTATCTTGGAGCAGTTTCTTCGCGTGCTGCAGCCAGATGTCTGCACATGGGTGAAAGAGAACAATCCAAAGACAGGAGAGGAAGCTGCAAATCTGGCTGAACGTTACCTAGCTGCTCATTGTGAACCTTCTAAGTCAAAGATGACTGTGGGGAGACCAAGGTTTGTGGAGGTAAAACCTCCAGGGGTGACTAGTGATGAAAGCTTGGACACTAGGGGTGGTAAGAAACCTATTGCATTGCAGTCAAAGGTACAACCTCATTTGCTATTACTGTCAGCAGCCTGGTCATAAAGCTTCTTTATGTACCCTAAGAAAACCTAAGTCAGTAGAGTTGTGTGTGGTACCCTCCAAGGTCTTGATGGTGAATTGACTGGTGATGGTTTAGTTCCACATAAGCATGTGGTAGATATTTCAATAAATGGCCAAGCAGTAAAGGCTCTTGCTGACACTGGTAGCTCAAAAACCTTGGTTAAATCTTCTATGTTGAGCAATCTATTGCCTAACTTTAACAAACCTGTAAATATCACTTGTGTTCATGGGTGTCGGAAAGATTATTCAACTGCAGATGTTACTATTGAAGTTGAGGGCCAAGCATTTATGTTAACTGTAGGAGTGTTGGATCAGTTAACATATGATGTCATTCTGGGAGAAGACTTGCCAATCTTAGACAGTTTGGTTCACAATAACTCTGAAGCCTATTCCTGTGCTGTTGTCACTCGTTCAGTGAAAAGGGGTTTAGAACCACTGCCAGATGCAGATGATGAGTTATTTGAAGGAGGGAGTAAAATCAGGAAAACAAAACAACAACATAGGCAGGAGAAAAATAAAAACAGTGGTAGGGCAAAACTTCCTGAACCAACCTTACCAATGTCTCCACCTTTTGCTCTCCAGTGGGAAATTCCCAATAATTTTAGAGAAAGCCAGAAAAATGATCCATCCTTAAAACCTCTCTTTAAGAAAGCATGCAACGTGGATGACGGAAAAGAAAATGCTGTAGGGCTTAAAAGTGTAACTGGAGAACCTTTCATAAAAAAGGGTAAACTTCTGTATCTAGCAGACATGGAGGAACCCAGACTTGTTGTACCAAAAGAGTACTGTTCAGTAATTCTGCATTTGGGCCACACTGTACCATGGTCGGGACATTTAGGACAGGAAAAGACTTATAATCGTGTTGCTTTTTACTGGCCAGAATTGTACAAAGATGTGGTTGACTACTGCAAAACATGTCATGACTGTCAGGTAGTGGCTCCCACCAAATTTCAGACCGAGCCCAGGTGCAAACATTACCAATAATGGATGTGCCTTACGGCATAATAGCTATGGATATCATAGGTCCTTTACCTAAAAGCGGTACTGGTCATAAATATGCATTGGTCATTTGTGATTATGCCACAAGATATTCAGATGTCTATCCACTGAGTTCTCTGCAGGTAAAACCCATTGTTCGATGCTTAGTAGACCTTTTTTCCAGAGTTGACATTCCAAAGGAGATCCTGAAAGATCAAGGTACCAGTTTTATGTCACATTTGATAAAGTCTCTTTGTGACCGACTTGGTGTAAAAGGTATTCGAACTACTCCCTACCATCCAGCAACGGACGGTTTGGTGGAACGATTTAATGGAACATTAAAGCAAATGCTGAGAAAGTTTATTGATGATACTGGCAAAGACTGGGGTAAATGGTTGCCTTTTCTGTTGTTTGCATACAGAGAAGTACCACAGGCTTCAACTGGTTTCTCTCCTTTTCAGCTGCTCTATGAAAGACAGGTTAGAGGCCTCCTGTACATGATGAGGGAGAACTGGGTGGCTGGAGTGGCACCTGGGTCCACTGAAGTGGCTTTGTCGACAAAAATTGTCTCCTACATAATGCAGATGAGAGACAAACTGAAAACATACACAGAAAAGGTTAATATGCATACGCAGAAGGCGCAGCAAAAGCAAAAGGTATGGTATGGCAAGCATGCCTGTGAGAGAGAACTAAAGACTGGTCAGAAAGTTTTAGTACTTTTGCCTACAGGACCAATTAAGTTACTGGCTAAGTGGCAAGGACCTTATACTGTGGCCAGAAAAAACGGCCCAGTGACGTATGAAATTGTCTGTCCAGACAAACATAAAGTGAGTAATGTTGAGAAGCACTAACGCAGCAAGGTGTTCACAGGTTGCCTCTGTGGTGGCCATCTTGTTTTCCCTGTAAAGAGGAGGCCCGCCTCGGTTGCAGCTCTTTTATAGGCCAGTCTGAATTGAGAAGGCGTGGCCTCAGAGTATAGAGATCGACAGACCACGTGACTTGCGTGTGTTGCATTGTAGGTACGAGTGGCAGCAAAATCAAAACACTGCATCAAGCGCTAGCATTTCCAGCACCGGTAACCATTCATTCTGCGGTTTTAATCCCTACTTGCATTTTATTTGCCCCAAAAACAGTTATGTACAAAACGAAGGAGAACACGGCGGGTCCTTACAAAGACAGACTTGACAAAAAGGCAAAAAAAGGTACGAGGAAAAAATCAAAGGAGTGAAAGGGTTAGACCCATATGAGCATACAGAGTGGACTAAAGATGTTAGCGTGCTGCCCATCTTTCATCACGCTCATATTTATAAATATATGGTCCTAAGTGTGAGTGCATACA
>VUQG01023170.1:2500-10309 GCA_015106755.1 Etia nguti
GAAAAGTGAGGGAAGAAAAGGTGAAGAGGTTAAAGAAAACCGTAAAAGGAATAATAATTTGATGTTTAATCAGATAAAAAGCTTCTCTGAAGGTGAAATAAAGCTTCACTTGCTATTGTACATCCTGTGTCACGCCCTAGTACTTTGGCTGACTTACCCAATAACATGAGTGGTCTGCCAGAGAGGCCAGCGTTCTCCAGATGGAGGACTGCCAGGCTGCCACTGATCCTGAGCGCTCGTGCTACAAAGGGAGCCGAGTGGTCCAGTAGAGGAGTGTTACGGGCATCAAGATACTGCAGAGAGCTCGTCTGAGGGGGAAGCACCAACAGAGGTGCAAATTATTGGCTATACTACATAAACGTCCCCAAGCCCAAAACAACCCACATTACTGTGATGAAAACAATCACAGCATGCCTCTTGGAATCAAATAAAATACTACCGCAAAGGCCAAGCAGGATAAATATGTAAGTGACTGAGTAAAATAGCCAAAACACACATAAACATGCAAACTCCTGGAACTGCTTTGATTTTAATTTAAGCCAAGATAAAGGCAATGAGAAGTTGTTTTATCATTTATTTAACCCAAGGTGGATCTCAGGGATTCAAGGACATGCACTTGTCGAAGCATTTGTTAATTAGATTCCATTTACTTCACTGAAATGAGTTATGAGTTTTTATTGATAATGTTTAAGCTGAAATATCTGTGCAGCATTGCTTCATAAATCGGACTGTCATTGCTCGGAGACAGGGAATGCCTTTTGGTCCAAGCGCTGATCAAATGCCAAAGAAGTTTCCCACACATTGTTTTGATTACAGTAAGAATGTTGTACACAGTTACCACATAATCACTGACTGTGATTAAGAATGTGGTATTTTTCCCTCTAGGATTAAATTAATGACCCAAATGGAAAATAAAAACAAATAAGTAGGCCAAAATATTAATAATAAAGAGTGCAAAGTAATTTGTTGCTCTGCAGACAGTTTGCATACAGAAGAGATTCACAGAAGACGCCATCGCGGTAGCTCTCCACTCTGTGATGAGCCACCTGGAGCTGCAGCAAAGCTACGTCCGAATGCTCTTTGTGGATTACGGCTCAGCTTTCGATACAATCATCCTGGATATCCTCATCACCAAACTGGTCACTCTTGGCCGCCCCTCTCACATGTGCCTGGATAAAGGACTTTCTCACTAACCGGCCCCAGACTGTAAGACTCTGCCCTCATCTCTCCCCCTGTATAAAAGGCCCCAAAGTTCATAGGACAATTCTATTTGAGTTCTGATACAGGTGTTTGTAAGTTTATTTAAGTTTATATACTGTTCATTTAGCATTCAACCTTCTGTTGCTCG
This sequence comes from Etia nguti, assembly GCA_015106755.1. Taxonomy (NCBI): domain Eukaryota; kingdom Metazoa; phylum Chordata; class Actinopteri; order Cichliformes; family Cichlidae; genus Etia; species Etia nguti. The sequence goes on from VUQG01023170.1 coordinate 3,849, forward strand.
TGATTGTTTATAGTATGGAGTTTATAGCGGACAATTCGTTACGAGGACCGCAAAATGTCGATCGTAGTTCGACCGGAAGAATCATGTTCCCGCTTGCCCTTCACAATAAGAGCATTACGGCGGATTATAATGGGGAAGCCTTTATTTTGTACAACTACCGGAAGTGGTTCCTGTGTACTGACCTCCACTAATGCTATTTCGTTGCATAGTGTGAGCAGTAGAATTGTACTACATTGCTCTGATCTTTATATATGGTTATGTTAACTATATTGTATTATGTCTATATCTGAATATGTCACTAATCTATTCACCTTATTTATCATTTATTTGTATTGTGTATTTCCTTTGTAGAAAACCACACACACCCAAACACCTGTGATTGCAGCCACAGGAATTGAGCTGTGAGAGAATAAAGTGCCTCAAACCAAACCTCAAGCTCCTTCTTCTGTACTCTGGGATAATTTGGCCTTAAGTGGTGTTCTGGCCGACACACCGGGGTGACCGTAGTGCTAAAGAGTGAATCAGTGCCACAACCGTGTCTATTCCTGATATCTCCGCTACAGGTACCTTTCCAGATATGCAAGCTGCCAATTCCATAGGCAGCTCCATACTGTCAGAGATGTGGGCTTTTGAACTGGGCAGTGATAACAAGCTGCAGAGTCTCTCTCCTCTCTAGTCCAGCAGATGGAGCATCTGTGTTTTCCAAAAAAGAATTTCAGATTTCAATTTTTGTCTGATCACAGAACAGTTTTCTACTTTGCCTGTGTCCATTTGAAATGACTGGATCACTGGATCATGCTCACATGTGGCTTCTCCTTTGCATGATAGAGCTTTAACCTGTATTGGTATGGAACAGAGAGCTTTGTCCAAAAGACAGTAATTTCTGGAAGTGTTCCTGAGCTCATTCACGGACTTCCACAGCATTTTAATCCAGTGTCACCTGATGGTCTCAAGATCATGAGCATCAAATATTTTTTTTGTCTTGTTCCTTTCACACAGAGATGTCTCCAGATTCTCATTGGAGGTATTATGCACTGTATATGATGAGATATTCAAAGTCTTCATAAATTTAAATTAAATAAATTACTAGCAAAATGTTCCTCCAGGAGTTTCTTTTTAGACTCTTCTTAATTTTGTAGCCTTTTATTGCTCCTGTTCCAACTTTTTTGAGGTATGTTGCTGCCAACAAATTCAAAATGAGCTAATATTTTTCACAAGATGCTAAAATGTGTCAATTTAAAGATTTAATGTTTTTCATGTTCTATCATGAATAAAATATGAATTTATGAGATGTGCTAATCATTTCATCCTGTTTACTTTTAACACAGTGTTCTAGCTTTTTGTGAATTGGGGTTGTATACATGCATGTACTGTACAACCACCAACTTACTTTAGTACGACAAATTTTGTGTCCTTGCACTTTCAGACCTCACACGTTGTCTGTTTATATTTTTCACCTACTGATTTGCATTTTTTATGCTCACCAGCCACTTTAGTAGGTTAACTACTCATATTTGAATTTCCTGTTCCATCACATACCTCAGGTGCCTTACTTACTTGAGATCTGGTGATAGTGGTGCCCACAGTGAACTCACTCTCATTTTCAAGAAGCCGCTTTAAGATGATCTGAGCTTTTCGAAAGCAAAGAAATAGAATGAAATTAATAAGCGTCAACATTTGACATATCAAAGTTCCAGTTTTGTTGGGAAACGGATGTTGTAATACTACAGAGTTACCAGTAGATGGTGCAAATGTTGTAAAATTCATTAAAGCTAGTTTCTTTATCTCAGGACACATGCACATTTCTATGAAGTATAGTGAATATATACAATCATTTGTCTGAGTATTAGGTATAACCAGCTAATATAACAACACTGACTGTCCTCCAATAAATCCCATCTTTATGAAGGATCTCAGTTTCAGCATGAATTCAAATATATGGCAATTTTGGAGAATAACCAGCGACGCTGAATTGTTTTGCGTCAGAAGGGTGTTTTCAACAATTTAGCCTGTATTCACCATTCACCTGTATTTACATTATCTGAATGGACAAAACACTAAAAGTCAGTTTGGGTTTACCCCCTCATATTTCAGCAGCACCAGCTACCAGCAAAAGGGCCACACAGTTGAATTAATACATGTCTTAAAACAAAGTTGGTTATCAAAGGACTGTTTTATTAAAGTCACATTAGACTACATTGATTTTAACTGGATCTATCTTTAAAGTTTAAACTAAGCTCTCTGTCATATCAGACATGGGACCTCCTAATATTAGGGGAAAAAAAGGCTTCAGGCTGAGTGCAGAACAACTGATGCTGGACTGTTAAAAGCCATTTGTGTTTTGAATGTGATACTGACTTTACTGTTACTTGATAGTGCTGATCCCCCACACCCCAAGAACTCCTACATTTCTGGTTTTGCATGTCCAGTTCCAAATATTGCTGGAAAAGCCAGTCATAAATGTGTGCAAGAGTCTAAACACTGTGTCTCGAATAACTTTAGAAGGAAATATGCAATATGGGCGAGAATCTTTTGGTCAAATGAACTTCTCAGCAAGTAAGCTGATCAAACCCTCACAACACGGTAACACGAGACAGCATTCAGGGTCACGTTTTGTAATTTTCTAATGCAGTGTGTAAAAGTGGAACAACTGGCTTTGAGCCAGCACAGGACAAAAGCTCAGACCTTTCACGGAGAAAACCTTCAATTATCGACTAGGTTCAGCCTGATTGTTGTCAACCTTTTAAAAAAAAAGGTACCTTTTGTACTGTATGTTACAAATGAAGCAATTTTCCTAGAGAGAAAGCAATTTTTCCCATTTTAAACTTTTAAAACAGAGTCATCAGTGTGATTAAAGGAAGCACTCAAGGACAAATGGTACAGACAGTGGCCCTCGCATATGACACATGAAGAGGGGATCAGAGGCAGTTTGACCTTTTTTTTTCTCAGCACCTAGATAAGATAAAGACTGCTGTAGTGCACTTATCAAAGTTTAATTCCAAGTATAAATGTTCCTGGTGTGTCTTCTTCTCAGGTTTTTGATTTTCAAAACACCACCTCCGCACTCCAGAGTGAAATGAGTGTCCCTCAACATTAGGAAGCCCTCGAGTCAAATGTTTTACATTCCTTCTTTCTTTAATATTTCAGAAAGAATAACAGAACTGCACTTTTCATGCAGAAATGGCACATTTATGCATGCTCTTACTACCAACTCTTACTTCTGCACCATAGGGACTTATATAGCAACTCTGAGTGTCATATTTACAGCCTACACACATAAATAAAACAAAGGGACCCCCCCCCCATTGGTAATGTTCACGTGATCCTACGTACACACACCTACATCGAGGAGGATGTTTAGACTTTAATTGCACCGAGTCTGTGTCGCCAGAGAAACAGCCTTATTGCTTCCTACGCCCCCACAACAATCAGTGCAATTTCATCTGCCTTTGAAAACTTCAAGGCAGCAGCGCGGAGCTCCCGGAGATAATGAAGTGCCCGGTTTGTGCTGATCTGACTGAATGGCCAGCTCCCTCAGGGAGTCAGAGCACTCTCATGAGTGGGAGACTTGGAAGTCTATTAAATGCTAACTCACTGTGTTCCCTCTTTTAGTTCTGATTAGAGATTTAAAAAAAAGAAAGTCAAGGACTTTTAGACATCTGCATGATGTAGACCTGCGTACACAGACAGAGAAAATCACCTGAATCTTTAAACTTCTACTTCTTTTTGTGATTAAACGCTTGCCAGCATTTTCCCTAAGTTCTTCTAGGTGACTATACATAGTCTGCAAAATGCATTACCCAGGCAAGACTTAGTATAAATGCTCAAAGGGAAGCTCAGGGCTCCCATCCCTGAGCTTAAAATACTTGACTTGATCTGGGACTTTTTTTGGAACAAATGATCGTTCCAGCTTCCCAGTGGTGTTGTAAGTTGGCTTGGTTACATGGAACTGAAGCTTTTCTCAGGCTTCCTCACACCACAGCAGCGTGCTGTGCAAAGATTTGTGTACATGTGTGTGCTGTGTACTGAAGTGGACCACAGGAAAGCCCAGGTATGTGTTCCCAGGGGTCCACAGCTGCCCGTGGAGCTAATGGAAGACATATGTGGCCAGAAGTTAAAGGGCATACCCCCTTTCTCTAAACACACACACACACACACACACACACACACACACACACACACACACACACACACACACACACACACAAACTTATCCAAAACACCTACTAAAGTTAAATGCTCCTCTGCAGGATGTCTTCCACCCACACTGGGTTCTTCCTGTGGGCTAAAAGTCAGAATTGATCCACGGCTATTGGCCATCTGCTTGTTTTAATGGAGCACTAATGACACTTGTCTCTCTGCCGTCACACTAAGGAGTTAGCCCACTTCCTTTGAACATTTGTCTTTGTTCTTCTAGCATGATCTCCTATTCTACATATATCTTTAATTTTTATGGGGTTTTTTGTTTGTTTGTTTGTGTTGTTATTTTACTTGTCACTGTTATTGTTCTGATATAATCAAACTGTGCTAATGGATAATTTAAAGCACAACAAAATGGACCGAAAATAAGTACTAATGTTTTTTTTTGTTTTTTGTTTTTTTAGTAAAAAATTTCTGAGCACTTAAAATCCGAGTGATAACCTATGGGTCTGAAAAATGAAGCCAGCATGAAAATGCCTAATGGTTTACTGAGTGGACCTCTGAGACTGGCTCGGTCCCCACGGAGTACCACGTTAAAAGGCCAAACTTTAGAGCAGAAATAAACATGTTTACAGCCTAGTACCAAAATAGCTTTAGTTTCTAAAGCTAAATTCCCCCGTTTCATATCAGCAGGAAAAACTGTAAAACTTTTTTTTTTTAAAAATACATCACACAATCCAAAACTGAATGCCATCCATCCAGAGGCAAAGGCTCAGTCATTAAAGAAGTAAAATAAGTAAAATAAGTATTTGTGGCAAAGCAGATATGAAAGAAAAACAACATTATTTTAGTCTCTTAACCACATAGATGCAGTCCAACAAATCATCAAGCACTTAAAGTAGCATTTTTCAGTACAGACACTGGAAAATCACCCTGTCACTCCACAGACCTGTACACAAAACAAGTTTTGTTTTTTTTAATTCATGCAAACCCTCCCTTTATTATGCAGACTCAGCACAGACCATCATGTACCCCAACAGATTTGTAGTCATCACATCAATGTAGTGTCGGCCATGTCCACAGTGGTATGAATCCTGTAAAATGCAGTCATTCATATCAATATGCTCTGTTTAGAATGTCCGCTGGCATTTTTTAAGTGTGCTGTTGGAAAGCACGCAAAAATATCCATGAAACACACGAAAAACTACTTTGTGAAATATAACTTGTTTTTCCAGCTAACTTCAGAATTTGCTTCCTCATTCTTCCCGTTCTTATATAGCCTATCTGTCCTCTCTCTCGCCATCCTCCTCACTCAACTAGAATTGTATTTGTTATAAAATAATAATATAATTTTATAATAATTATTATAAGAGTAGGTTGGGGATGCATAATTGATAACAGTACAGCACACTTCTTAGTTGTGTGAAATCATCATCAATGAATGTGGGTAAAACAGAAGCTACAGCTTTGATTTTGAGTAAATTTGACTACATGTCCACTCTTACCCTTTTTGCTCTCCCTCCTTTCTCTCCCTCTCTGTCCTCCTCTCTCAGTCTTTGCACCATCACCCAAAAGTTAAATCTTACAGTGAATAAAAGACAAACTGATTCATATCGATTTATAGCAATGTTCAAACTGAATACATGCTGCTGCATATATATCAGCTCCTTTGCTGGTAGATATACCAGCAAACTGGTAAATCAGAAGGTTAAATTAGCTAAGAATTTTAACCTTCTGAGCCCCAGAAGTTTAAAATTCTGGGCCTCTGGCCTCTGGGCCTGGGGCTCGGTCCACTCTGGCGCAGCTGGCTGCCGACAGAGCCCGCGGGCACGTCACTGCAGCCCCCTCTGGCTTCTGCTCCATGGCTGCTGGGTGACTCCTCGTCTGGGGCTCTCCTCAGCTCTTTCCAGGAGGGTGGCACGGTTGCCCCTCCGTTGGTCCTCCTTGCACTCTGGGGGACTCTGGATGTCTGGGGCCTGGATCTCCTCCATGCCTGCTTCATGCCCTGGGAGACGGGGCTATGGCTCCCCACACCCTCTAGCAGATTGTTACATGGAGAAACCTTTTGAATACAAGCTCGCTAATCCACACAGGTGTGCACACAGGTGTGCACACGGGTGTTCACAGACACAAACTACACCTTTCTTGGCTGCTTCCTCAAAGCACATTGTGCGCTGTCAGTCTTATGTGATGCACAATAACATTCAATATTTAGTATTTACTGTTATTTACACTTAGGCAGACTATTGCAATGGTGTTGTGTTTATTATGTTGCTCTCTTTTTTTGCTTGTTTTCTCTTTTTTTCTCTCTCAACAGGTGA
>VUQG01023175.1:0-13558 GCA_015106755.1 Etia nguti
TCATCTCTGCTTCTCGTGGATGATGTGGTTCTGTTGGCTTCATCGGGTGATGGCCTCCAGCTCACTTTGGAATGGTTCACAGCCGAGTGTGAAGCGGTGGGAATGAGAATCAGCACCTCCAATCTGAGGCCATGGTCCTCAGCCGGAAAAGGGTGGAGTGACCACTCTGGGTCAGGGACGAGTTCTTGCCCCAAGTGGAAGAGTTTAAGTATCTCGGGGTCTTGTTCACGAGTGATGGGAGAAGGGAGCGGGAGATTGACAGACGGACTGGTGCTGAGGCTGCAGTGATGCGGACGCTGTACCGGTCTGTTGTGGTGAAGAGAGAGCTGAGCATAAAAGCGAAGCTCTCAATTAGGCGTTAGAGACGTTAGAGAAGTGAATGCAATCATTTCAGTTTCAGGAGTAAATCCAAAACACGCACATATGGGATTAGGAGCAATATCTCTTTGGAACATTTTACTCTAAGCATCAAAAATGTTGACCCAAAGTTAACTCAATTTAGGGCAGGACCAAACATGTGTATATGGTCTGCTGGCTGGCCTTTACAGCAAGGGCATGAAGGGCCCATCTAAGGAAAGATTTTTGCCAGACCTGCATTGGTCAAATGTGCTCTCATTACAACTTTAAGTTGTATCAACCTGTGCCGGGCACACAGGGATGATGAGTGTACTAATTTTATTACTGTCTCCCAATTATCATCTGTTATCTCCCTTCCAATGTCGATCTCCCACAATCTCCTAACATCCTGTAAGGAAGCAGGAGTGATAGTGCATATACTGTTATAAAGAATGGAAATTAAACCCTTACGATATCAGGAATATGTGAGGGTATGGTCGATAATATTAATAATATCAGAATTGGGATGCTTTGAAATAAATAAATGAACTTTGGTAACACTATCATTTCGATTAGATTAATTCGGCCAACTATGGATTGAGGAAGCTTGGGCCATCTACTCATATCTTTTTTCGATTTTTCAAATAAGATGCCAAAATGTTTTGTGAAGAGGGAAGCAAAGCCAGGTGTGATCTCAACTCCAAGATATTTGAAGCCCTTTCTAACAGTTCTAAATGGGAAGTGAGAAATAGTAATTTGAGACATGATTGATTGAGGGGGAACATTTCACTTTTTTCAAAATTTATTTTGTCTCCCAAGGGTTTCCTAAATTGAGCTAATGTGCTGAGAATTGCTGGGACTGACTTTAATGGGTCTGCATCACATAAGATAATGTTATCTGCCTAAAGAGATAATTTATGCGAGAGGCCCCCCACATTCTATACCCAAGAAGTCCTTTGATTGTCGGAAGGCAGTGGCTAAAGGTTCGATGACATTTTCAAAAAGTAAGGGAGATAGGCTAGACCCCTGACATGTACCTCTGCTAAAGAGAAATATTAAGATTGCTGCCCATTGATAATTACTGTGGCGACAGGCTGGGTATAGAGGAGCTTTATCCAGGAGATAAAGGAATCTTCAAAGCCCAAGGCTTTCAGGATAAAAATTAAATATTGCCACTTGACACGATGAAACATGTTTTCAGCGTCTAGTAATATAACCATTTCAGGGGAATATGATGGAGACGAGTAAACAATATTAAGAATCTTTCTAAGATTTGAACTAGAGTGCCAGTTTAAAACAAAACCTGTCTCGAAATCTTGGATAAGATTTTATAATATATGTTCAGTAACGAAACTGGCTGATAAGAAGCACACTGGATTGGATTTATACCTGCTTTTGGTAGGAGTGTTACAACACTCTCTTATAAGGTAATTGGAAGATGTCCTAATGACAGAGATTCATTGAACATGGCTTGTAACAGTGGGCATAATTCTCATGCAAATTTCTTGAAGAAATCTAAAATATATATGTGTCTCTGAGTAAGAAATCTCACCTCCCAATGGATTATTATATTCAGATGGAAGAGGAGGAAGGCTAAAGTTATCAAAGAAATGGTGCAGCTGAGAGAGAGTGTCATCACATTCAGAGCTGTATAACTTGCTGTAATATTGTTTGAAAGTTTTGTTTATTTCCATTAGGTTTATAAGTAGAATGCCTGTTTGGCTATAAATTTTAGGAATAAATGAGAAGACTGGACTTTTTGTACAATTATGTACAATGAAAATATTTATAATTCTAGCACATTTGATAAGGGCTTGGGGTTTATACAACGATCTTTCTAGCATGGCGTTAAGCACACAGTTAAAGTCACCACCTATTATCAAGTTGTAACTATTATCTGTGGGTATGGAGTCAAACAGCTTGTTGAAAAAGTTGAAGTCATCATAATTTTGGTGTACACAATGACCAAAATAACAGGACTGGCAAATAATAGACCTGAAACAATGACAAATCTCCCGTTTGTATCAGCAACCACCTCTTTAACTATGAATGGGATGTATTTAAATAAGGATAGCTGTTCCTCTGGCTTTAGCATTGAACCATGAATGAAATATCTATTTCTGTTTCTCGCAGAAAAGCTATGTTTGAATTTATTTGTTGTAAATATGTGATTCTGTCTTTTTACCCATCTTCAGCATTTTCAAGTTGAACATGAACTTTGATTACACGTGCTAAGATGATAACAGCAAATTCAACTTACCTGGGTATTCCAGTCTATAAAATCTGGCCAGTGTGTTTAGCTGGTCTCTTTCTTCAGTCCCCCTAATTTCTATTCTATCTAACTTAATGTATTCAGCAGAATTCTAATTGTGTCAATTGGGGGTTATCCAGGATTTTCAAAGTCATTAGACAGCTTGTAGGAACTGAGTTAAACTTTTGCTACATAAGGGCTGCAATCTTAACAGATTAACAGAATTTTGTAACACTTCTGACACACCTAGCTAGTAGGAAAAAAACATATATATAAGCATGGTGTCCACTGTTGCACATAATTCATTTTTTAGATTGAACATAAACCTTGACAATAGTTGCTGAGAGGGTAGCAGCTGCCTGGGTCTCCCAGTGTATAAGAGCTGGCCAGTGTGTTTACTTAGTGTCTTACTTCAGCCACCTCACATCTCATTTGCCTAAGTTAATATATTCATTGAAATTCTATTTGTCACAAATAGGGGCTCATCCAGGATAATTAAATTCCTTAGACAACTCTCAGTTAAACTAAGCCCAACATTCATGGCAACAACTTGATGCAACCTACTCTTTGCTACAAAGCAATGGAGAATGGGTTATTTGCTTTATTTATGGTAGGAACTTCTGCTGTGTGATTAGCTTGGTATGATGACTCACAGAGCTTTGTTGCTGGGTGGTCAGATTGTTTTAATGCTCTGAAAACATGGCAATAAGTCTACAACACAACAACATACACAAATGCATCTAGTGAGTAAAATGTCAACATATATCCATACAGCAGGTAAAATAAATACAGTACTGTGCAATAAAGTAGGTGGGAAAAGGCCATGAATAAACATATGGAAAGTTTAAAGAGGCAACTGCAAAATCTGTCTTCTTTAACTTCAGGTTTGTTGCAGTAACAGCCAGTAGACCACAGACAAAATTTCCTTGGGGACTTCGCTGGGTAATTGTAAGTAAGATAATTTAAAAATTGACTTTAAACCAAAGTGGAAGCCAATGTAATGAGGCTGACTAATGTGAGCATGCTCTTTTGGTATTTTTTAGAAGACTTCTCTTCAGTGGCAGCTACACTCTTCAGTACACACCGGACAAGCAACCTCCCCCAGAGATCACCCCCAAAATCCATTACAGCATGTCCTTTACACTTACACTGTACTGGACCTATGACCAATACCTGATATGAGCTTGACACTAAATGGAAAAACACAATTTTTCAGTTTTACTTTTTTTCAGCCATTACAGCTGAAGTAGATATGTTTTAATTAGTGTGTGTTTACTCTGTGTGGGCAGAAGTGTTCTTGTCAAAGTGAAGTTAAATCAGTCAGTGCAGCACAGTCAGGTGCAGCGCTGGAGAAAAAAAAGTAAGATGTTACCATTCAGTGACTGGCTTTTCTGTTTTTACCCACAGCTTTTGCACTTTGTCCTTCTGTGCTGCTCTTGCAAATGATACTATAATCATCAGTGAGCTACTGACATAAGTAGACATTCTACTTTATAAGTAGTATCCTTTATATTTTCATGAAGTCAGATCCTTTTTTTATAGCATTAGTGGTCATAATCTTTTTTTTTTTTACTCGGTGGATTTACATTAGTAATATAATTACCTCTCCATAGATTAGCGTTTATTGGTAGGAGAAGTCTGGGTCTTGTGTTCTAGATTTAGAAGGAGCAGATACACTGAGCTGTAAAATGAAGAACTACAGGCAACACATTACCCACTAGCAACTCCTCAGTAATACCCACTTCCTTTTACTATGTCTGCTACTGTGAGAAAAAACTACACAAGCTTTGTGATCACTTTTGACTGGCTTTTTTCTTAAAGGAGCGTGAGCATGTTGACCTGTAAACAGGTACACCCTCTACTCCTCCAGTGATGCCAGGTATTTGTGCTAGTATTAAACTGCACTCTGGGTCACCAAAGTGCCACTGAATCAAGACTAAAACACTAAAGTTTTCAATAACATTTGGTCTTCAGGACCTCAGTCTATACAATAAAGTCTGTTTTACAATAAAGCTGTAAAATTATGAGATCCCTACACTTTTTTTCCTCGTTATGTTGCATGAGTGGGACTCATTACCCTTTGGAAATATGTTGAAATGTCAAATGTCAAAAGCTTAATGTTGTGAAAGGGTCTATTTTAACTCAAACCATGATCTTCCCCTCAATCTAACGATCTTGCTGCCTAAAAGCATCCACGTTGAAAAGGAACTGAAACAACTTACAGTAAATGTTTGTTTTATGTGTATTTCACTCTCATACCATGTATATGCTGTTGCTATTATTTACTCATGGACGTGCCCCTTCTCACATCTTTCTTACACAAAGTATTTCTATTAATTATGTAAAAATCTAGTCAACATTATATTGAACAAGCAAGAAACAAAACATAAATGAATACAGTGCAAATTATGGCCAGAAGCTCACACATGGCAGCCTAAAAAAAGGGATGGGTCAGAAGAGGGGGATGATCTGATTGTTTATTGCAATATTTCCACAATTTCGGCCTAAAGACCATCATGAATTTGAAACTCTTTCCTTTAAATGTGAATATGCCTTAAGACATCACCAACCTTGTTCCGCTCTTTTTCTAATCCTGCACGTACAACTTTAATGATCTCAGCTGTAAAAACAGAGCATGTACGCATCTCCTCCTCCTTGCCCTGTCCTACAGCGGGTCCCTGGAGGCCGGTTTTGGTGGGGGGAGTTTGCAGGGATTGGATTTTAGGGTGGGGGGGGATCCAGATGCTTGGTTCCAAGGAAGCTAAATAACTTCAAGGTTCACTTGGTTAAGCGCCGTACGACATACTTCAGCACTTCCTCGCTTTCTCCCTCTTGCTCTCTGTGGGTGCGCCTCAACTGTATGTTTGTCTAAGGCAGTGTGAGAGAGTGAAAGTTTGTGTTATTCTTCAGTGCATATCAATCCTTCTGCATTTATGCAGCCAAAAGGTGTCTCGTTGAAAGAAAGAAAACCCAGAATCAGGTGCATTGTAACACCATTTTAGGGAAAGAAGAAGAAAAACAAACAGAGAGAAGAGGTGAATAGAAATGCTATTGTGTATGAGTGTGAGCGGAGCAGTTAAACGCTTCCATTGCTCTCGCTTTCTTGCTCCTCCTGCCCCTCAGGCTCCATAAAATGGCAGTGGATAGCAGTCTGTCCCTGCTGAGCATCACTAGGATAAACACACACTCATGAATGGCCTGCATTGAGCCAGGGCTGGAAGGGGATGCAGGGGAATATAGAGGTCACAAGAGGACCCCCTCCTACTGGGGAGAGGTCACCACACTGACCGCCCTCGTAGCAGCACCACGCAGAAAGCCAAAAATAAGGAGGATAAATTCTTTGGTGAACACCTCCAATGCCATCAAGCCTGGTTCCCTCCGGCCCTCCCTCCTGCATCCCTAAAGAGAGAATTGATAGCCCTATGAATCCCCCAGCTCTGCTACTGAGAGTCTGATTATTTGTTTAGACTGGGAAAGTCATTAAGTATTAACGACAGAGTATCAATCTGTCAGGCTGTTTAACAGCCAGCTTGTGCTAGACTGAAAGAGAATTGAGCTAAAAACAATGGAGACCCTACTATGTGTAGCTAAATAAAGTGGATTATGATTAAATGATGAATTGCTTTCTTCGGCGAGATCAAGAACAAATGTGCAGTTTATAGTCAGCTGCTAACATGGAGGTAATGTGGCAGGAGAAGATGAATGTGTTTGACAACTGAAACTTCAGGCTTATTTTGTTTGCGTTCCCATACTTCCTGTTTTAGCCTGGGCAGAACTGCTGCTCAAGTTCTTGTGCTGCTTGACTGATACCGTGCACTCTTAAATCTGTATGGATACGGGAGTGTAAAGAATTATATTAGCTCCAGAGGCGCTGACAGGATTTCTCTTTTTAGGCAAGCTGTTTCCCCTGCTTCTCTTAGAGTTTCTGTCTCATGTGAATTAAGTTCAATCCCACAGCCAAACACTATATAATAACAAGCCACTAAATGCAACATTTTACCACCTGAATTTTAGAAAACAAGCAAACTCGACAGTCACAACTTGGGTAATGACTAAAAAGCCCAAATGTTTTATTAGAATTTTTAATATGGTGCCATGAAAAACTATTTGCCCCCTTCTGATGTTGATTTTGCATATTCAAATCATTATAACATTATTCAAAGATAACCTGTGTAAATGGAAAATGTGGTTAGAAAGCCATTTCTCTAGGCTTTGAGACTCCAGCGGACAGCAAAATATCGCTTTTTTGCAGACATTATCTGCAAATAGAGGGAACAGTGGTGAACCTTCACAAGAGTGGCTGGCCTACCAAAATTCCTCCCAGAGCATATTAGTGATTCATTCAGGAGGTCACAAAAGAACCCAAAACAACATCTAAAGACCTTCCGGCTTCTCTTGTCTCAGTTATGGTCAGTGTTCATGATTCAAGAATAAGAAAGAGACTGGGCAAAAATGGCATCCATTGGGAGAGTTCAAGGAAAAGAGCCACTGCTGACCAACACAAAGGCTCATCTCACATTTGCCAAAAAACATCATGATGATCCCCAAGACTTTAAGGAAATTATTCTATGGACTGACAAGACAAAAGTTGAACTTTTTGGAAGGTTTGTGTCCTGTTACATCTGACATAAAACTAACACGGTGTAAAAGAACATCATACCAACAGTTAAAAACAGTGGTGATAGTGGTGATGGTCTGAGGCTGCTGTGCTGCTTCAGAACCTGGACGACTTGCAGTAATTGATGGAACCATGAATTGTGCTCTCTAAGAAAAAATCCTGGAAGAGAACATCTGGTATAGGTTTGTGCCTTGAAGCTCAAAGCCACTTGGGTTATGCAGCAGGATAATGATCCAAACACACCAACAGATCCACCTCTGAATGGACTGAAAAAACAAAATTAAGGTTTTGGAGTGACCTACTCAAGTCCAAACTTTAATGAGGTTAAGATGCTTTGTCATAACCTTAAACAGGCCATTCAAAACCATTTGAAACCCTCCAATGCAACTGAATTGAATTCTGCTAAGAATAGCGGAACAAAATCCCTCCCCAGTGACGTGAAAACCTCATTACCAGTTATCACAAATGTTCAATTGCAGTTCTTGCTGCCAAGGGTGACACAACCAGTTATTAAGTTTAGCAAGCAATTACTTTTTCACATTGGCCCAGATCGGTTGGGAAAACTTCTTTCCATTAACAAATAAAATTGCCTTTTAAATACAGCATTTTGTATTTACTCGGGTAATCTTTGCCCAATATTAAAATTTGCTTGACAGTCTTAAACATTTAAGTGTGACAAATATACAAAAGACTAAAAAAATCAAGAAGTGGGGCAAATACTTTTTTCGTGGCACTGTAGGTCATTGATGCACAAAGTTGGGGTAAGCTAACCTAGCTGCATTCTGACCTCAGCTACTTAACACTTGGAGATGAGTATGGTGTCACATTTTGACGACAAGTAGACTGCCCAAAATTTCACTAACTTAACAATAACATCAAATTGTTTTATAATTTCTTACTGAGAAACAACCTTTTCCATATTTTCAAGATGCAGTTCCAGCTCTATCTTCGCCTCATGGCTGAGTGTTAATACAACTTTCTGATTTCTACATAGGAAGGCCATTTATGCATTTTAATACTCTGAAATGTAAACTCAGTCTAAAACTAACCAGTTTAAAGGTGGCCAAAGAAGGTGTGAGAGAACTGATGAGGTATGTTAAGGAGAAGGAGCCCCACGGCTGAATAATGACCAGCGTTTAGATGCAAAGATTTATATATGCTTGTTTTGTGACGTCCTACTGCCATCCAACCAGCGCTGTATTTCACCCCCTCTCATCAGTACACAGTAACTCTATCCCTTCTGGTGACCGGCAGAGAAATGGAAGCACTCTGATCTGTGTAACATATGTGCTCGTGCTGGGCGGAGACCCCGTCCTGGACCCCCTACTGCCTTGTTCCACCTGAGTGCAGAGTGACGAGAGAGGATAGAGAGATCAAAAAGAGGAGACCGGAGCACCCAATGAATCAATTAAGCTACTGTTAAAACGGCGCATGCAGGCAAGAGAGGCCACAGCTGTTAGAGCTGCTGCTACTGCTGAATCTCTGCCTCCATCCAGTATGCGTCAATGTCATTCTGGGCTCTTTGGTACATTTAAAACTACAATAAAGCTGCAATTTTTCTTACTGAATGTATCATGGGTTCCTTCAGATGACCTTCAGGACATGAAATAAGATGCTTTTATTCTTTTCAAAGCCATTTTTCTGTCTCACTTATAATCACATTTCCAAACTATTTTTATCTGTCACCTGGTTTCTTTGCTTTTACAACAAGAGCTCAACATGTAATCCAGTTTTGTTTAAAGTTTCCACATATATTATTGTTAAATGTTTGAGTTGGCTACAGGAGCTGCAGAGCTGTACATGAATCAGTAAAAAATAAACAGTCACTGAAGACCATCCAGGGCATCGTTTGAGGAACTGCCTCAGGCCAAAGAAACAAATACAGACGTCAGATGTTGTTTTCTTAGGCTTCACATACAATAGACTATAATTAGTGAAATGTTGCATATGTTCAGCAAAGCCCACCCGAAATATTATTAGAGGAAGATGAGGACATGTCACAGTGTTTATATTATGTATAGATATAGATTGTAGTAATTCTTTTTTTAATAGAAACGAAATTAGGCATATGCAGAGAGCTGCATATAATACGAGTATGTAAGAACACCTGGCCAAATACACAAAAATCTCTTACTGAACTTATACATTCCATGTGTTAAGTAAAAATGTATTTTTTCATATGTAGTTTTCAGATATTAGACATGCCATAATATCACAAGAGAAGTCCACAGTTCAGATGAGAAATATTCTAGAAATATTCATATATGCACCTGCATGTGTCTCTTTGTGAGACACATGACAGACAGATGGCCTGTCCGCTGTTTACCCCGCCTCCTACTCCATAATAGCAGCATCAGGCTCCGGATGTATGTGGTCCAGGTTGGACAAGCTGTTAAAACAATGGATGGATGGATATCCATTCCTCCATTTCCCTCAAAACACATTTTGAGTTCACATATTTAATGTAAACTCTTTCAAGGTGTTAAATCAACCGAATTCCAAAACACGATAAGAGCATGACCTCTGTGTCTTCAGTGCTCTGAATGCCACTAGAATAAATACACTGCTCGGCCACATTTAAAGCACTCACACCTTCTTGAAGTGCTTATGATTAATTTTGATGGAAGGTCTTTGGTAATGCTGAGCACATGGATGTTACTATATAACAAACTGAAAAATTGTTGAAAATCACCACTTAACTCCCAGACCAGGCAAAGTGTTAGCCATGGTTTCTCCAGCAGGACAATGTGTCCCACTACACTCACAAACAGTTAAAGGAGCACAAGGAAGAACACAAGACCTTTAAAAGCCCTCCAAACTCCTTGGATTCAAATCCAATTATCTATCCATGGGATGTACCAGAACAAGCAAGTTACAGGGAGGGACCTACAGAACCCAGAGGATCGGCCTCAAACATTATGGTGCCAGACAATACCTCAGTGACCCAATTTCCATGTCCCAATAGGTCAGAGCAAGTGACCAACACAACATGAGGTGGTTTTAATATTGTGTATGATTACTGTATATCCTCTGTATCATTGTCATAACCTGTTGTGTGTATAGCTTAGAAAAAAATACAAATGAAGGTAATTTGTAGCTGGTAATTAGTGCCTTTGACCAGTGGCCATGTCATCAGCATGTTACTGACAGAGTAACTTAAGTGATTCCTGGTAAAAGAGATATTTTGCTGTTTGCAGAAGACCACTTGTATAATGATCGCGCTGAATTACCATTATTTGATGGTGGTAATTAGTCTTGGTTTTCGCATTTAGGAGTGCGTGTGCACAGAGGGTATGTGGGAGTGTAAAAGCCACTTTTCCAGCTTAGCCATGTACGAGAGGGCAAAATGGAATCATAAGTGAGGCACTCTAAGCATTGGAGATAAAACATGTGCCCCCCCCACCCCCCACCCCCACCCCCCACCCCAGAATAACTGTAGATTCAAATGGGATACAGAAAGCAAGTTGAGATTATGATAATTCAGTAAACACACAAGATGGACCTCTCTCACTGCTTTGTGAACTGTTGCACTTTGTGTGAATTGAGTAGCAGTGCAGATTTTTTTTGCCTTGATCGAGTATATTTAGCTTACATTAGCGGCAAAACTACATTAGGATTGAGATGGTAAATTTAGCCCGCACTAACACAAGAACTAGATGCCGGTAGTCTAGATGTCAGTAGGTCTGCTGAGCTCTGAATATGTATTCAGTTACCAGCCAGTGGAGCCACCAGAAATGGTTGAATTGACCACCCTGAAGCACAGGGGTTGCTGGACACCCCCGACGGTGAAGCTGTACTTTGATAGAGGCTCCTGAAAATGTTGTGACGGGGCACAGGAAGTTCCTGCTGCCTTGGGAGGAAATATCAAATAAAACAGAATCTTTTTCTACTTTGGTGTGATCTTGCCATTAAAAAAAATTCATAGGGGTTTTAACACTGGCACAAAGATCAGAACCGAATATGACATTTATGCACTTTCATTCCCTTCTTTCAGAGAATCAAACTTGTGGAAGAAAAAGAAGGTGAAGGAAAAGGATTTGGTTAAAACTTTTCTTGAATTTCACTAAGATTTCAGAAAAGTTCTCTAAGATGATTATATACCATTGATAAGAGACAACTGAAAGCTGTTTACGCACCCATGCAGCTGTGTTGGTGCTCAATCTTTTGCTCTTATCGAGTTGTGATTTCGAAGACCTTTACCAAATAAAGAAATGCCTTTTTTAAGGGAACTCCCCACTTCATAAAACCATGAAGTGTGTGATCGTGGAATCAGAGCTCAGACTCCTAATATGTTGCAGGGAGTGATAGTTTAATGTGGTATACATTTCAGCAAGGACCGTATCCATGAGTTGCAGGGCTTGTGTGTTTGTACCCTAACATCTCTGGATCTAATTGTGGGGTTGATCCGTTGTTGTGTGAGAACAGCACGTCTGTCAAATGCTTAGGCAGATTTGGGCAGACCTCCAAAAGCTTGAGAAGATACAGCTACACAGAAAGGGGTGCGGTGACTTGAATCAACCACTTAAATACTCAGCTCCAGCGTCTCCCTGTTCCTCTTAGAGATCTAAGGCATCTGCCTTATAGACACTTTGTGGTTGAGTCAATGAAGCTAGAGCTAGAAAGAAGGATGGAAGGAAAAGATATGTACAAACTGAGGAAAATGATCTGGGGAGGAGATTTAGACAAGAAGCTAAGGAGTGAATGGTCCTACATGGGTGGCTTCCAGTTTTAATGTGTCTTTTCTTTTTTTTCTTCCTTTTGAGTGACAAGGCCAAAACGAGTACTGAAAGTTCAAACTTGCTGCCTGAGGAAGCCAAAGTTTGAACTACACCCCCCTGTCAAATTTACCCCTTCCACCAATTTACACATATGCATATACAAAAGTGCAGGATGTACACAAACAAGAATGTTGGGATATTTTGCTGTGTGCAGCGGCAGACTGTGTTTAGAGGCAGGTCCTGCTCAGAAGAAATGTTTGGGGTCTGCCTTGTGTCAGCTGCAGCCATTGGTGTGGATTACCTGTGGGCGTCATGATGATGAACGGGCTTCTGGAGCTCGGTGAAGTGTTTATGACCGAAAGGCGTTGTTGCATGTAACTAATCAGGCCTGACGCTGGTAGACGAGCAATGCTTCTTTGGCAGATCCCTTTGAAAGGCAATGGAACAATGCTTAATGATGTGTAGTATGCAAACCGTCAGCGGATATTGCAGTGACATCACACAGCTGCTGGACTCGGACGTATTTGGAATGACCAAGACTGGAGACTTGGCGGAGATGCTGGGGGTAGCCAATTTTTGTTCTATTTATTGTTGTAACCTAAGTAGGAGAAGTCTAGGTAACCTCTGTACTTTATTTCAAGTGGACAGAATAATAAATCCTGCTGCAACAAATGGTTTGTTTCAAGCCGCCTGTTATTTTATCATCACATTCTGCACAAGCGTGATGGATAAGCTACGGATCCTAGTTGTTTGCACGAGTGGATAACGTGCCAAAGCAAACACGTGCAGTACTTAAAAAAGAAAAAAGAAAAGAAAGTGAAAAATGCGGTGAGAGGCAGGCAACATAATTCTGCAGCAGATCCCGGATCGGTGGGTTCACACTGAGGTGAGACAGGCAAGATGTAGAACAAATAAAAACACCCCTGAAAAGTCTTCAGCTAAATAAATTATGTGCAAGGACTTGTAAGCTTGCACTTCATGAAGTGGTGAAAGCTCAGAGTTCCTCCCTGGCCTGTCTGGAGCGAGGTGGCCTGGAGCCAGAGTCTTTAATTCCTCTGTCAAACAGCACTTCATGCATCTCTATAGCTGTTACTGTAACTGAAAGTCTCATCATGTGTGCTCATCACTGGATTTTCACCACCACTTTGGATCTGTAGGATGGCATCAAAAGAGCTTAAAAAATTATAAAAAGCTTTGTTCTGCTTTAAGAAAGAAAGAAAGAAAGAAAGAAAGAAAGAAAGAAAGAAAGAAAGAAAGAAAGAAAGAAAGAGCAAAACAATGTCATTACAAAAGGGGAAAAGCAGAATTTCTCCCAAAGCCACTCTTGTGTAGCAGGTCCTTGCAATTCTGAGCAGCCTCTAATTAGGGTAGTATTCAGGGGTGGCATTAGTTCCCAAACTTTTTAATGGGGTGGAAAGCGGAGCTCCTTTTAGAGAGAGCGGATAAGTGTAGCCACTGTGCCATACACTGAATAGCAGATGGAGAGATTCTGCACCTCCTGGGAGGTATTCACTTTTTTTTTTTTACATTACTCCTTGTACTCCCCACTTTTCCAACCAATCTTATTTTTTTATTTTATTTTTTTTTGTTTTTTTCTTAGTTTTTTTTTTTTTTTTTATTTTTTTTTTTCTTTTT
>VUQG01023178.1:4231-22496 GCA_015106755.1 Etia nguti
TGGTGGGAGGTGGATGGGTATATGACTCAGTCTAATAAATAGTTCCACATATCCTGGCATTAGTCACTTACAGAAAAGCCACGGGATTCATCTCCTTGTCTTTTCTCCCCATTGACTCATAATGGCAACCATATGACTGAGTCGGCCCACGCAGTCTACAGGTTTTTAAATTACCTTTCAGCCGAACCAGTCACAACTGTATCAGTAGACTGTGTTGGCAAATGATGTGGGCCATTTCCAGGGTTAAGAGGATCAAAGTGAATTGGGTTTTGCATTATGTTGCTTTAAAGAAAATGGCAAATAAATGATCCAAAGCTCAGTAGCTACAACTCAAAAGCCTGCAGAATAAACTGACATTTCATAATGCTGAGTTTGTGCATGTGTGTGTGTATTCACATGCATTTGTGTGCTTGTTTTGTGCGTGGGTGCCATCTGCTGGTCACATTTAATAGCACTTCATACAACAGCTGTGTTTTTGTTCATGAGCTCATTGCAGTGACCTCTTGCAACCCCTCCTGAGTTAAATCAGTACTTTGGCAGGCAGCCCCTCAAACTCAAGAGCCCTTCTCCGTCCTTACTTTAATGCATCATTAAAATGGATGCAGAGGCAAAGAGACGTTATGGCAGTGCGGATAATTATGGCTGGATTTTCTGATGAGGTATTAATCCCATTTAGATGCATTACAGTGCAATCACAAAAACAGTAACTTTAGATTTAAGTATTACTCACATACTGTAACTCCAGCCCTCATTGCACCGTAGCTTACAATAGCTCAAAGGTTTGCTGTCATAGTCACTCCATCTATGCAGGTCTCATGTTTTTATGATGAAACAGATGAAAAGAAAGCAAAAACCCTATTGAATAAACCCCAGAAACTAATCGTGTTGCATAAAGACTTTGTGGTTCCACTGTTTGATTGACAAGCAATTTGTGATGATTGCAGTGCAGAAGCAGCACAGCACTGAACACTTTACAATTGAATAGAGAATCAAACGTATGAGTTTTGCTTAATTTTAACTGTTTAACTACTGGGTGAAGCTCCTAATAATGTTTGAGATTCAGCATCTGATTTGCAGTTCCATTTTCTTAATCTGTTTTTTAATGTGTGGGCTGTAAAATCTAGAAAGACGTGTACCGATCGGTGATAAATATGGCATAGACTGGGGCCGAGTATTAACTTAAAACTTAGGCACATACAACATGTATTTACAGGATGTTCGTTATCGAGGGGAATGTTTAGGCACAAGTAGTACAGTTCAGTTTTGTTTTGGGCAGCGGAGGGTTGGGTCACTGGCTGTCTGGGGGTCAGAGATGAAACTCGAGCTGATCTCTGTTTTTCCATCACCCCTCGGCCCCAGTGGGAAACGCTACTCACTCGAGATACCAGTAAAAGTTTAAGTGACATTTCCAGGATTCTCGTTATCTTTTATCTCAAGCAGGCTCTGCTTTTAGACACAGTGTCGCCCCCACCCCCCCACTACCCGACTACCCCACCCCAGTGACCAGCATAGTGAAAATCTACCCAGACTGTAGCCTCTTGACACTGCACAGCTCTGGCATGTGTCTACACAGTCAGAGCTGTAATCACTGTCTAATGTTTCTGTACTGATGAGTTGAGGAAGGAAGCCGACGTAAAATGGTTCACTCCTCTGTGAAGTGAGCGCCGGACACAGCTAGTTCACCCGAGGTACGAGCTAACAACGTTATAATTCAGGCCTGGCCATATTTAGGCAGAGCTCAGTGCTATGTAAACAGAGCTTACTGCTGAGGGGAGGGCACACTCCTGCACTCGTGTCCACATCCATCAACAGGGCTTTTAGGTGGCTCCGTAGAGAAAAGCCATGAAGCCGTAGCACAAAAGTGGCTGTGAAGAACTTAGAGCCTCCTGCGAGCAGCTCCGAATGTGAGCTGCATCATCACAAGACGAGCTTGAGAGCCGTTTACCTAATTCACTTGATAAATGCTGCTGTGCTGAGATGGATGACTTGGACTCCCTGTCAGGGGTTAGAAGGTCGCACCAGAGAGCACCGTAAGAAGAACATTTTGTTAAACCCGTACACGACAGCATGAATGAAGCCTTCTTGGAAAGCTCAGGGGAGGCTGGCTCCTTCCCACTCTGCAGCCCTCAACCCATCAAGCTGAAGCCGCAGTCACCGTCCGGTTCGCCTTATGGATCTCCCAGGATGTCCCCCGGTGACTCTCCTCGGAACTCCCCTCGCCACTCGCCGCTGCTGTTCCGCAAGCTCCTCATGAACCGTAACATTGCCCTGCAGCGCCGCTTCACCTTGGCGTACACACCCAGGTAGTGTCAATGACATGCATCTAAGTACTGTCGTTAGCTTATGTGGAAAGTCGTGTGTAAGGGCTGGCTCAGGAGGTAGAGTAGGTCGTCTACTAATCGATCCCTCGCTGCTTCAATCTGATGCTGAAGTCCGGGTTGCTCCCGATGCATTCATCGAAGTGTGGCTGTTAGGTAGAAAGCACTAAGACATAGTGGGGTGAATGGGTGAAGGAGACATGTTGCATAAGTTCTTCATAAGAACCACTTGCAGCTGTACATTGATAAGATAATCAGAAGGTTGGGATTCAGAGGTCATCTTCACTGAACTCTGCTGAACTCTAATAAACTACAGGCCCAGTGTTTGTTCAGCAGCTCTGAGGTAACGTTGTAGAGGCTGCTTTTTCAAGTCATCACAGTATGTGTCATGGGTTGGCAGCAGCAAAAAAGCCCCATTGTCTGATAAGAAGGTAACTGTGGGAAATCACAGTTTTGTTGACGTCGGGACCGGTGTCATCTCAAAGGACCTTTTTGTTATGGCAATGAAAGAGAGGGTCTTGTTTCATGCCCAAGGTGTTCAGCAATCCTGGCGAAGCCAGAGATGAGAAAGGTTCCTATACCACCAGATCTGGGGTTTCTGTGTAGCAGAGACAAAGCTAAAGTCTGGAGGGATTCGGGGTGGCTCACCACAGTAAACACAAGGATGACGCTTAATGCTGCACCGTCACTTTGTCAGTCCTCGTGACTGAAAACAGGCAGCCTGTGTCCTGTTTTTTGTTTTTACGTCAGAAAAGATCGAGCTGAGTAAATCTTGTTCAAGCTATGACGGAGCCTAAATGTTCAACGGTTGATGGATGGAGCGGTTTAAATAACAGAGTGATCTATGAAGGCATTTGCTGATTTTTTTTTCCAAAGAGAACCTCACTATAGTATTGTAAGAAAAAAAATAGCAGCAGTGCCGGGTAGTGACGTATTTAGATTTTCCACGGACGTAATCGTGACCAGTAGGTCAATTGAGGAAACTCTGAGAAAGCTGTGAAAATTACCCTAGAGTCTAAAGCCCTCATTTTTCTCTCATGTATGTAAACACTCCAGAAAAAAAATATTTTCGGGTCACGGAGGCACAAGTTTACGAGCTTGGAAGTGTTTGTTAGCATTAAAATCAGTTATATGTAGTAAATAATTGATATTTTATATCTCTTTTGTAGAGCATTCACAGTGTTGGACAATGAGCTGAGTTTTAACAGGGGAATATCATTTTATATGGCTTTCTTAACAGGGTTGTCCCTGCTGTCACCACCTTCATGTGGCTGCAGGCTGTTTGCAGCAATATTGGTGGTTTCTTCTTGTGGTTTTCATTTTCACCCTTGTTATTGTCAATTTTGCACACAAACGGCATCAGAGCTACCTGGAGATGACCACAGATTCCATACACACCATTCTTAATTCTTTAGATGGTGATAAATGCTGTCTTATGCTTGAGTTTAAAGCATAGCATCAAAAAAAGCTGCAATTCACACACAAATATTTAAATTTGTAAAATATGCCATTGTTAAAGATGAATTTCCCAAAGATAATATGTTGTTTAATGATCCCACGTTAGCGTTAAGATGTCAGATTATATAAAACAACTAACCTTTAAGTTGTCATGGTACTAACAATTATGATCGTGCTCTCAATAAATACACATTTCACCAATCAGTTTAATTATAGAGGCTCCGAATTGATGTCATACTGAAAAGAAAGCTCCCACACGCAGTCACGAACCATTTAGTCGAAAGTTAAACTGTCTTTCATCGGATAAACATGAAACCTGGGTGCTTTTGCCTCCCCGCGGCCCTTCCCGCTCTCCAAACCCCCTGACTGTTTGCCTGCCTGGCAGCCTGCCTGTAACTATGTAGAGGAAGCGGCCTGTAAACACGTTGCGTGTATTTACGTCATCAGTCGTGACTTTTTACTGATGTCATTCTGATGCCTGCCCGTGTAATGTTTAAACGTCCCATTGTTTTAAGCTGTGAGCTTCCCTGGCCTGAGACGCGGTCCCCCCCACCCCACCCTGTCAGGTGTGCGAGTCTCAGTGCCAGCATGAATAAAATATGAACCACACCGAGCAGAAACTAAAACACAAACAAGACTGCAAGAGAAGGACGAGGACAAAAGTGCAGCTTTGAGCCGTTTAAAATTCAGAGTATTTCAATCAATTCATTCTAATTAAAATGCTTTGGAGGAAGGGGTGATTTTAATTATTTGTCTAACCTTTTCCTTATCATTTTTTTTTTTTGACAGATTAAAGGAAAGGGAGTTACAAGAAATAAGGATGACAAGAGTCACAGCAGGGTGGTTGTAATGACAAAAATAAGCCTGCAGGCAATCAGGAAGATGACCTTTAATGCTTATTTAAATGTTTAACAGAAGAAAAATTTATGTTAAGGACAGATACTCATTAATATTATAAAGCCTGTGCGCTGTCACGTGAGAGCAGCACCTTTCAGTAGGATTTAAATGAACCTGGACCATTTTTACAGTTTCTTTGTCTTCTTTACATCCTGTTTGGTTTATTTGGTCTGTTTTAACTTATGAGCCTCTTTACATACATGCACTCACCACAAGATAAATGATCTATCAACACAACGCCCTATTTTAGTTTGCAGTTCATGTAGTGCTTAGGGAAGTGGTTGTGGTGTCTTTGGTTGTTGCAGTGCAACAAGTGTCCATCAGTCTGAAAGTGAATTGGCGTGTCAGTATCTGCATGGGTTTTGCCCTCACTGCTCTCAAAGGCCAGCCCCCTTTGCTGTAAGCAGTGTGGAAATAAAGCCAGGAACATGTGACTTATGTATTCATATATCTTATATAATTACACTGGCATGCAATTACACAGTTCGGTCAGTCAGAAAACACACAACTGATGTTCACGATTTTAGCCTGTTTCGCAATGACTGCAAAAGTGATGAAAAGGATCCTGCAGTCTGCATGCAAGATGTGCAACAAATTGCCCTGAATCAATAGCTTGAATTTTTTATGTGACTCCATCAGTCTCTCAGATTGCTGTGGAGGAACTGTGGCCCGCTCTTTTTTATACCGTTGCATCAGGTATCTTCAAGGTCCTTCCATAACATTTCAGTCAGCTTGAGGTCTGGACTTTGACCAGGCCATCGCAGCACCTTCCTTCTTTTCTTTTTCAGCCATTCTTTTGTAAATTTGCTGCTTTGCTTGGGATCATTGTCCATCACGTGACACAGTTTCGCCCTGCTTTAGCTGACAGATGGCCTCGTATTTGACTCTAGAATACTTTTGCTATACAGGAGAGTTCATCGTCAACTCAATGACTGCAACGTGTTCAGGTCCTGTGGCTACAAAAGCAGCCTAAATCATCACCCCTCCACCACCGTGCTTGACAGCTTGTATGAAGTGATAGTGCTGATGTGCTGAGTTTGTTTTTCACTAAATGCAGTCTTTGGTCTCATTTCTCCAAAGACTGCTCCAGAAGTCTTGTGGTTTGTTCAGAGGCAGTTGTGAAAACCAAAGCTGTGCTGCCATGTTCTTTCTCCTGGCAACCTTTCCAAATAAGCCAGTTAGTTCACTCTTTTTCTAATGGTGCTAATATGCTAATATGCTAACTGAGACCTACAGAGTCTGAGATTGTACTAATCTTCTGTCTGATTGCATTGTACAGTCTGACCTTGGGGTGAATTTGCTGGGACATCCACTCCTGCAAAAATGTTTGCGTTTATGACGTCTTGACCCAGCATCGCTCATGATCAGTTGAATTTGTTTAGCAGCACCTGTTGAATCACGGGGCGTACTCAGTTTCCACAGCACTGCAAAGACTGAATTTCTCTATTTTTTCATACCATGGATTAAACAATTGATTGATTGAGCAAAAATAATAACTTGCAGACAAATTTGTTAGTTGCTGCCCTTCTTTGATTGTCTTTGACTCTGAAACGTGCCGGTGAATATCTGGATAAAAAATTGCACGAGTTGAAACTGAAGGCTTTCTCCCTATCATTAGTTTATCTTGAGTTTTTTTGCCGTAAATCCCAACATGTGTTTTGTCAGACCCCCCCCAACCCCCGTTGCCACCCTGCCCAGCACCAACTCTAACAATAACCTCTATAATTATGTAGCTGCAGGGCAACAGAAGAAGGGTATTGGGTCAGGCAGCATGTTGATCTCACGTGTCAACGAAGGCTGCGTCAAGCTAGCTCTGTCAGACACACAGTCGAGTCAGATCTCCCTTTAACAAGTTGGGACACACCGAAATGTTGTGCAGCCCTGTAACTCTCTAAATGTGGGAGCATTTTCTGTCTTTGAGGTTTTTCTTTAGAAAGCTGCAAGTGTGGCTCAGAAGGCGACCAGTTTGTAACTTGAACATCTTGACATTGGATATGCTGTACTAGACAGACTCTGGAGCTCATGGTGGTCTGTGCTCAGCTCCCACAGCGACCTCGGGGGATTCCTGCAGCGTTCACACTGCCAAAGGAAGAGGTCAAACCCTCGCTGACGCTACCCTGCAGTGTCACTGCTCTCAGAAGTGGCTCAACCCTTCCCCTTTCCTGCAAACAGTGAGTGAGTGCCTGACAGAGAAGTAGAGAAACAAACATACTTTCAAAATTTTCAGACTTCTCTACAGGTTGCCTGTATTCTCTCAAACTGTTTTGGAGTTGTACTACTGAAAACCCTTTCAGGAATGCTGTCAGTGTCATGTCTGGGATTAGTTTGGGTATTTACAACAGCAAATCAATGAGAATGGACAGACAACTGTGGAAAATCCTTCAATTTAGCTGAGTCTACAGTTACAACAGCTGCATGTGTACTTCTTGCTTGTGGAGACTAATTGAATATCACACTCCTGTCAGCCTTGTTGGGGCTTGCCTGAAACCTCGGCGCAGGAACTCTGCAGCATTCCACATTTTCTCTTCCTGCATCCCGAGGCACAGAAGATTGGACAGATCTCCTCTCTATCTGATCCTTTCCATTTTCTTTTTGCCTCTCACCTGGAATCTTCACGTGTTTTGGTTTATCGGTGCGCAAAACTTCATGGAGCCGGTCCAGATACTCCCGGAGGTTTACGGGAGAAAAATAACTGAACTGTGAAGAACTGTTGTAAGAGGCTCAGATCAGATGTGCAGTTTATTTTCATTACAGCCCAAAGTGTCTCATATGAGTCAGGCGCTCAAGGGACAATGAACAAAGACCTCCGATTGACAAGGAAAGGAGGGCTGACTGGTTTCGGACACGGTCGGAGACACTCGTGCTTGGGGTATGTTCCTAAACTCTGCATCCTGCATCTCCTCGGCGCTCATATTCATGAGAGGGAGTGTTCAGACAAGCTGCTCAGCGAGATTGGCTCAGAGATCTGCACTTGTAGTGTCACTGCGACAGTAAGAAACATGGAAAATGTAGACAATCATTTTTTAAACAAACACACGTGTCCCAGAGAAGGCTGTTGTTGATAAAGTAGGCACTCTGGCATGAGATCTCACTATTTTTTTGAACAGCAGCAGAGAGCTGGCGTGTAGCAGCTGATAAATATTCAAATGATCATACAATTTGGGGAATTGGAACTCACATTTCATAGTACCAACTTCTTTGACAACGCCAATGCATTGTTTATGAAGTTGAACTTGTGATTTGTTGTTTTTTAAAATGCACTTATTTTGTATTTGCTTGCATTAAACCCAGCAGCTTTCAAGAGGAAGCAAGTTGTGTTTGTGGCAAGTTCCAGCCGACAGACTTCCTGTTTCTGCTGCAAGTCACGCACATTTTATTGCACAATGACCCGACACAAATTGGCTGACTGAGCACAGACGAGTGTTTTATCATCTGCAGATGAAGCGGCTCAAACAGTCGAATGAGTACGTCGGCTCTGGTTCATGAATAACAAACCTTTCTGACTGATGTTTCTGAGCAGGGGGCAGATGTTTTGGACAGATGTGATGCTAGTTGTTGCTGACGTCACAATGAGGAGCTGACTCTGATGATAATCCCACACTGGCTTCTGTGCGTCTGCACATGTCTCTTAAGTTATAAGCAAGTTTTCTGCACATGTTCTCACTGCACACACAATTTCTGTAGATCCTAGTGTGCTGTGCTTGTGTGTGTGTATTCAAACTCGATTGCTCATGCCTGTTTCTGCCCTCCCTGCTGGTAAACTGAGGTGAAATCTGAGGGCTGAAGGTTTCTTCTCTCCTGCCAGATCAGCAGTTGACTCAGCCGTCCACGCCACATCTCAGCAAAGCCACACCTTTACCTCCGTGACCATGACCTGCGAACTAGGAGTAATAATCTAATGAAATCTTCTTAAACAGCTTTACATTTAATATTACTCCCAGAATTACTTTTAGTGGATTTGTCGGGGCTCCTTATTTTTGAATTACGGCTGTTGTCACATAACTAGAAAGAATAGTTTTATCAATACCAAAATAAGAGAAAATCTTTTTTAAGCAAATATTTTCAGCTTCAAAGCTCGAAGTTGTGTGAAATGCTTTCATTTTTGTGTTTTTAAGGTCAGGGATATTGAAATAATTACTACTCCAAAAAGCCAGATTACTCAGGCTTCGAAAATCAACATAATATCACTAATCTGTTACCCATTTAGACCCAGTTTGTAATGAGTAAACTAATATTAGGACTGACTTTTGACCCACTGCTGCCACAGTTGAGTCTAAGCAGGGCAGGAGAGATGTGGGGTGGGGGGTTGAGGCCACAGTAACACACCAGACCCCCAAAATAAACCCCCCGAGCCTAAATTTGTTCCCCCAACCCCACCAGACGCTGGCAGCACATAACACGTGAATGTGACACGTGTTTGTCGTTCCTTGCGTGCACACAGCCATAGCCACCAGTCACAAAATCCATACTGATTGTTCCATCGAAGAGTGTTTGAGGTCATCTTGGGTCGGCAGATTGGGCTACAGGCCGTGCGTTAAATCAGTTCTTGAAGTAGAGATGTGATATTTTTTTTAGAGTTTATTGCTGGATTATTGCTGATGATAGGCTCTTGTCCAGATTTTTGTTTTGTTTTTTAATCATTCACTTTTCCCATCACGTACTGTTGATGTTTACCTTCCTATCCATCAGTACAAGGAAACTGCAGCTGTCACGATCCTGACTCTTTGAAATGATTGCAATTTCTACTCTCATTTGTGCTAATGAGTGCAGAGATCTGTTGCATTGTTTATATGATTGCGTGTGTGTGTTTGTGTTGCTTTCTTCCATTTAGTTTACAGGCAAACAGCAACCTCTGCTGGGCTGTCAGCTCGACTAAGTCTGGCACACTGTGGCTTTACAAAACTCTCCTGTTTGGAAGATGGCCACGTTTCTCGATTCATATTCATTCATCATCTTATTAACTCGTGTTGGACAAGTAAACATAAATGTAAAAAATAATGATAAGAGTTCTTGGTATGAGATAAGACTGTAGTGTGTGTTATGGGAGATGCAGGACCTGAGTCCATCAGGAGGATTGTGTGAACTGCTGAATATAAATGTAGCCTTAACATAAAAGTATCTTAAGGCTCCATTATAAATGATGTGGTATGAATGCATTAGTAGAAAATATTATTTTAAAGTCTGTGCATGCACTTCACTGTGTCACCACAGATTTCTGCACAAGGTGGCGCAAGAATCTCTGTGCTGCTCTCTGAAATGGATGCTAGTCGGCGAACCGTTCACATCTTTAACTGTAGAATGGACTCTCCCTGCTTTCCGATGCAGAGTGCACTAAAAGATCCTTAAAGGAGGAGTTAAACAAATCTTCATTGTACCGAAAAGTTCCACAAACACTTTCTCACACTTTCAGACACACACGCTCATGACACTCCTCCCTCGCAGCTCATTCTCATTAGCAGAGGTAATGTCATAGGAGCCAGCAGCCAGCTGGGCCGTGGAAGTCATTTGGCCGGTTGGATTTGGTTACACAGCGGCCTCACAAACACCTCATTCTCAGCAAATCTCCACGCTGGCATCTGTTTAGAGGTCCAACACAGGAACATTTCACAAGGACAGATGCCAGCATTGGAGGGGAGCAACAACAGGAGTTTTCATTTAGTTTAACTACAAATATTTAAATATGATACCAGAAATCCCAGCATGCTGAACAAAATAAGTTTATTCTGTCTTTCCAGATATTGGAAATGGCCTTTAAGACAGAGCACTGGAAAAATGCAGGCATAGGGAGGAGTGAATTGTACCTCTGTGCTTTATGCTTTTCACCTTTTTGAAAATATTCTGCATTCCACATTAGCTCTATTAGGCCTTCCTTTTCAATTTAATCAACTCAACAAAACTATAAACTGGGAATCTGCATTCCAAGATAAACTGGAATGTGGGAAAATGAACAAGAAGCAATTGTGAAAATAAGACTTCCCAGAAAACCCCAGGCACTCACTGACGTTGTGTCCCTGACCGAAAATGGTCTGATGCCAAAAAGTGTAACATGGTTATTAGGCAGACGCCCAGAGGAGCTGCTGCTGTTCCAGTTAGACCGTCCTTTAGAAACCAGGAAATATTGATCATATTATTGTTGTGGACTAAGCAGATGGATTAGTCTTTGTTTTGTCAAATGCAACATGTGAACATCTGAATTTGATGGTTGTGTGTGTGTGTGTTCTGGTTCTTCCTATCTTGGTGGGGACCAAAATCTGAAATTTACTATACTGGTGGGGCCCAGCAGCCTTGTGGGGACCAAAATCCAGGTCCCCACAAGGGGATGAAGGCATTTTTCACACTCAAAATGTGGTTTTAGTGTCAGGGTTACAATTAGGTTATGGTTAGGGTTAGGGTTAGGCATTCATTTTTGATGGTTAGGGTTAGGGTAAGCGGCTATGAAAAGCATTATTTAAATGAGATGTTCCCACAAGGATAGCAACACCAGACGTGTGTGTGTGTGTGTGTGTGTGTGTGTGTGTGTGTGTGTGTGTGACCATTGACGAGTAAACTGAATAACACTGATTATCTCTTCATCATGGCACCTGTTATTGGGTGGGACATATTAGGGAGCAGTGAGCATTTTGTTGATGTGTTAGAGCAGGAAACATTGGCAGACGTAAGGGATGAGAAAGGCCAAACTGTGATGGTTAGACGACTGGATCAGAGCAACTCCAAAAACTGCAGCTCTTGTGGGGTGTTCCCGATCTGGAGTGGTCAATATCTGTCAGAAGTGGTCCAAGGAAGGAACCGGTATGTACCAGCGACCAGCTGACCAGTTCGATTTATTTATTTTTATTTTTATTTATTCACATTAATGGAGTCGCTGACTTCAGTGCAGGGAAAGTTTGCATCTGGCTATAAGTGTGAGACAAATAAAGCCTGAAATTGTCAATTCCCCTTGCAGGAAAGTCACCAGAAGATGTGTAGGGTTCCCCATGGTCTTTTTTATGAATGAGGGTAATGCAACAGATTAATTTACCACTATTTTTACAAGTGTGTTGACGTCATTATTAGACTGCTCTGGTTTAGAGGGACCAGCGTCTGACCCAGTTCTGCTGGAAGGCTGGAAGGAGGTCAGTTATGATTACAGTCACACAAGATACAGCATAATAGTATAATAAGCTGGTAAGATTGAAAGTGTGGTTCTTTTGTGTCCACGGACATGTTCCTGATCACCTTGAATTATTATGTTTTTCATAGATTTGAGCAGCCCATCCAGCAGCGTTGTCCCAGAGAGAGACAGGTGGTGTTTGGAGGGTTTCTTAGACCCTTACTTACACTGGGGTAGTACAGAAACTGCAAGCTTACCTGCCGTGAATTCTTTTAATAAGCTTTTCTTTTTGTTTTAATCTTCACTGATTAAAAAAATTGTTGCTGAAGTTAAAGATAATTGCTGTACTATTAAAGTGTGGCTTTGTGGGAACAGCAGCCATTGAGAAATAGCTCCGCACAGAAAGCCTTCGTCACAACTAGCCACTTAAAAGTTCAGAGATCAGGGTGAAACATCTGCGTCCCCCCTTTGTGACTACGTCACAACATCTGGCTGCATCGTTAGCCAACCATTTTTTTTTAAACGGTTTGACATTTAAATCCCCCTCTGCTCCACCTCCTCTCCCGTGTGCCTGCCAACACGTCTGACCCAGGCTCCTGCCCACTGTCTCAAAAGACAAATATTTGCCTGCAGTGTCGACAGCAGCGGGCCAGCCAGTTGGTGAGATCACCGAGTCCAGCAAGTTCACCGCTCTGTGTCGTGAGACTGACTGGTGCTGCTGTGCTAGAGCTGCTGCAGCCTGAAGTATTTCACTTGGGGGGATATCTAATTACACCTGCTCCTGAATGCATATGAGATACTTTGTTTTCATTTTAAATTATTCATAATAACATATTTAACAAAACTGACGTGAATCCCTAACACACTGCTGTTCGAATGTTGCTCCTCAGATGCACTAGGCGAGTTTGCTTATTGTCTTTTCTTTTGAAAATACTTTAAAAGTACTTCATACATTCCCACACGAGTGTGTCCATCGTGTCATCAGAGTGTCCATCGTTCCCGTTTCACGTAGATGTAGTTTTCTAAATTTGGCTCGAATGATCACTTGGGCTCAAGAAACTGATTAGATGTTCTCCTTAAAGGTCAAAGGTCATCGTGACCTCACAATGGCAATAATTGGAAAATTCATACAGTAAGTAGGGTGAATTTTCTCATGAGTATCTAGTTTAACGAACGAAGTGATGACATTTTTGAGGTGTGCGGCAGGAATGCTTCACAGACATCGGCTTTGTGACTCATGTGTGTTTGTTGATCCTGCAAATAAGTAAGATGGGAGACACACCTCTTCTTTTACGCACACACACACTGCGCATACAATACACATACGTACACGTCTTTGTGCCAGCATTCATTTACATAACACTTTCCCTCCCTCCTTAACAATCAAACTAAGCTCCCCACCCTGCCCTAAACCAAAACTGAATTCTTTAAAGGGGTCTTAAAAGGTGAAGGCTGCCTCACAGTTCTCACTGAAACTCAAACTGGTCCTCGCTAAGATAAATGGCAGAAGTATATCCACATGCACACGATGCAGCTACTCCAGCCGAAAGCAAACACGCCTCTATCAGTCTCCCTCTCTAACCCACACATACTGTACATGCACATGTACATAGTTCATGTCTTTTTTAAAGCCTCAGTAGTCCATGTGCCTGGAAGGAGGGGACAGAGTGAGACAGAGGGAGGGAGAAAGGAGCACTTCTCCAGAGGGAGGGAGAGTTCAGCTCTGAACTCCTTAACGTGGATTAGAAAGAAGCCTCCTCACGCTCTGCTCTTGTTTAGCTTTTCTGTGTTTCACCGCATGAAACAGCAGCATGACGCTGAGGAAATGACTCTTTAAAACCCACACCGCTTTGATCCCTTTTCCTTTTTTCGCCCTCTCCTCACGCCGGACTGGAGTCATGTTGCCAAAACACACCGAGGAGGGCTTTCCTCCATCTGCCCGCGTGTCAGTGGAAACCCGGTGCGGCGTGAAGGGAGAGGAGAGAGCGCGCGGGAGCCAAGGAGCCGAGGAGCGCCCAGAGGAGGAGGAAAAGGATAATTAGTGGAGAACAAAAGCAGCCGAGAGACAAACTGTAGACATGAGTTTACCGACTAACTGTGTGTATCTGACCCCCTCGGTCCAGGATCGCTACTTCAAAATGCGGAACGGGAATATCTGTGGGTCGCCGTGCGCCGTCAACCGTCCCATCGACATCGTTCAAAAGCGCAGGCGGTAGGCCAGATGTGGTTTCAATCCAGATGTTGTTGTTGCACAACCCTGAGCACACTGCTGTCTGATCTTTTTTTTTAAAGAAAGCTTTTCAGTTCTTTCACACAAAGTAAAGTTTTTTTATGTTAACATATTAACTTAAAATAACTACCGTTAGGGGTTTAACTGTAACTTGGCCCCCACAACATAATGAAGAGCTGCACCCTCTTTTTAACCTAAAATAGCATTAATGCGTCATACTATTTTATGTGTATTTATGCCTATTTAGGTTAGAGAGATTATACTGCAATTCAAAGCGGTGTATCCTCCAGTATGTGGTATTTACAGAGACCTTGCTTTCGTGTTTTCTTTTGGTGTTCATACCATCAAGCTGCACTCTCAGTACGTGTGTTAGTTTCACTTTAAAGCAACATACAATGAATACTTTGACATTATTATTTAATAAGCAAAGTATCTTTACATCAACACCAAGCCCCTCATGTTCACATTGTGCACAAATGTCCTTTAGCTCATGGATCCAAATCATTTTATTCCCGGACATTAACGGAATGGAGAGTGACATGTGCATATGAGTGGAAAATATGCAATCACACAGTGGCTTTTAACTCACAATGACAAAGTCATCAGAGTTTGCCTGTGCTGTTTGCAATTCTAGTGGTGACTCAGATGGACTGATGAGATCTTTGGAATTTATGAATCAGTTTCTTGCGAATCTGTGCGTGTGCGTCTTATATAGTCATCATTTATACATGAGTTTCAGCTTAACCTGCTGCTTGACCACCTCAGCTCTTTTCCTCAGATACTTTAAATACTGACTGTTTAGAGTATGAACACCCTTCATATTTGTAGTGATTTTACAGAACAGAGAAGTTTTTTTAAAGATGACTGAAGAAGGAACAGCTGACGCCTCATGGATTTGTGTTTTATTTGAATGTGCAGAATCTGGATGGATGGATGTAGAAGTTGTAGATGCAGAAATATGTAACTACACCGCTATATGACATTTAAAAAAAAAAAACCTGTATAGTTGACACATCCTCGTGCGTTACAACACACTCCGTATGAGTATACCTGAAAGTGTCTGCTGCCTTAAGAGCCACAGAAGGAAATATGACTAATTCTGCAGCTGACCTTCCAGAAAAGTAATGACGACATAAGCCGTGTTTGACAGGTAGGAGGATCAAAGTGATTTTATAATGTCAACCTACCAACAAAACAAAAAACCTTCAAAGGCAGATACCTAATGAATGCCGAGCTGGACGTATTTATAGGCCTGATGGATGAACCGCATAAAGGAGAGCTCACCGTGTAGTGTAATCTGCCAAATCTGTTTAACAGGGAAACCTACTACTTCCACCATCATTGAGGTAGTACTTTTACAGAGAGGCTTCAGAGAGTGCAAATATTTAGCTTTTGCCTTTAGGGTTATGATTAAGGGGGAGTTGGCTGAGAGTGGAAAAGCGTCAGTGACGATGTATCACTCAGCTCCCTTCTAATTATGTCCTGATTTATTTATTTTTTCCCCCCATCGACACTGACGCTGCACGGTGACTCATAGCACTGCGTTACGTCTTGTCTTTTCTTGTTCTGACCTGTACTGTAAACATACTGTTAATACTGTATATAGTACTTGACTGTAAGCATTGTGGGAAATACTTGGACCCAGAACATTATTTTAATTATTGATTAATATTTAATAAAATATTTGTCAGATTACTTGTTTAGTTTACAAATTACTGTAAGTAATTTTGTTTCTATAGACTAATGAGTACGACGCGATAATTTTTCGGTTCAAAAATAGTCCACATGCAACAGTCTTTTTTTAAAAGACTTTAAAAGATTTGTCACTTCTTTTCAGTTTCTCCAGTGTAAAGATTTGCTGTTTTGGCAGCCTGAATATCTTTTTGATTCTGGGCTTGAATATTTTCTCAGTGCGTCTGCCGTTGTTCTTCAACCATAGCATGTTTGCAAGGTTTTCTTTAAGAACTGAGCAGGGGTAGTAGAATTTTTTTAATGTACCATGTGGCAGTGGCAATTTTATTTATATAGCACATTTCATTACATGCAAACTAAGTGAGGAGAGCAGTAAAAACACCTTTACAGTTCCTAAAGGCAGTGAAGGAAACAAAATATAATAAAAGAAAAGAGAAAGCACCTATTTACTGTAGGACTGTGTAGATATAAAAAAAAAAAAAAAAAAATTATTATGCTTCTGATGCACAGTTTAATTGATCAGCTGGGAGCTTGTTCCAAAGAACATGAGCACAGTGACTAAAAGCACCTTCAGCTCACTTAGATCTGATTCTGGGAACAGTTCAAAGATCTGCACCAGGTGACCTGAGAGGGCTGACTGGACTGTGAACAGTAAGCAAGCAGGAGGTGTACTGAGGGGCCAAACCATTGAGAGCCTTAGGAACTGGTAAAAGTATTTTAATGGTAATTCTGCATTGCACTGGGAGCCAATAAGTGCCTTCAATATAGGGGTTCAACACCAAGCCCCCGTTTGTCACTGACAATTTAAATTCCAATAAAGTTTGGTTTTTTTTATTCTTACTTTTAGATTGCAGCCTTGTCAAAGCATTCTGACCAATTAGGTCGTTTTCAGTCATTTATTTTCATTAAATGGAAAAAAAAGCTACACGTTACATTATGTTGTAGCTTTAATCAAAATATAATTAAAGTATATATAAAAAATCAAAATCTTGGAAATCTTGCTAGATGTTATGTTGTCTTGAAGATTTGATCATAAATGTATATTTTAACCCTTTAAAGCCAAGCGTATTTGTGTTTCTGTGAGTTTTTGAGACTTCTACATCATCAGCGTGACTTTTTTTACCCTCAAAAAATGATCTAAATTGTATGACACATTTTTAATGACTAAATTGCAAAATTATGGCTAATGTAGCAAATGTGATACAAATTAAAACTCATATATGCAGATTAAAATTTGATATATTTTTATATATATTTTGTTTAAAGGTTCAACAAACACTCCATTATCAAAAAATTTAAGATTTCTGGCAGTTATTTCATGGTTCAGGTTTTAAAGGGTTAACACTACATAACTATAATGGCAGATTTCTATAAACTAGCTATATTTTTGTAATTTTATATTTATATATAATTATTGTTTAATATATATGTTATATTTTTTACATTTAAATAGATGTGATAGATTTTCATTTTTTCAGTGAGTTTCAGTGTGATCTCTGTTGAAGGTGAGAGCAGACAGGTTTCAGTGGATGGACTCGAAGGTGTTTGGTGTTTGCATGAAGGTGACAGTCACGGTGAAATGGTCTTTGCTGCTTGTAAAGCGACACACTTTGTAATGCTGCCTCACAAAGTCAGATCCGTACTACAATGCAGACTGTTGCATTGCACTGCAGACATGCTCCCACGTTGTTGTTAAATGCCACCCCGCCGTGTTACCTGTAATGTTTCTAAATATGAGCATCTACTATCAGATTCATGTGCACATGTTCCAGAAAATCAAATGCCAAACCACTGACCTCACAGGCAGTCATTTGTAAGTAGTAAAACTGAGTTGATATCTTTTTATTGTGTCCTAGCTGCAGGGGCTAAGAGCTGAAAAACACAAAACGTCTCCAAAAGTACTCTTATTAGGTTCACACATAAAACATATTTACCTCATTTTTCGGACCATAAGGAGCACCGGATTATAAGGTGCATTAAGCAAAACAAAACAGTCAGATAAGTCAAACTTTACTCAGCTCATTCTTCTTGCTTCCTCCACTTCCGTACCATTGATTCATTAATGTCGAATTGTCTCACAGCTGCTCTATTCCCATGTTGTTGCAGTATATTAATGACTAACCTCGTATTGTGGATGGATTATCTCAGTTGTTCTCCTGACTGAAGTTTGGTCCGTTTACAGCATCCTGCCATGCGATTGCATTTGTCCCTAACCATCGGAAACCCTCATGTTTACTTTTATCGAGTGGAAAAAAGTTAGCATTCATCCTCCAGCTTCACTGTGTTTATGTTATGCTAACATAGCTGTGTCGCTAGCAATCACATAGCACATCATTATATACCAGCCAGTCCAACTTCAGTAACCCTACAAACATCACTGCTGTTTAGTTTTCTGTCGTCATTTATGTTGGAAGTGATAGAAGAGCTGTACGCTTAATTTTCTCAGAAATCTCTCAGTCAGAACATGGCATATTATGTTTAGGTGGAAACTACCGAGCTAACTTCCTGCTAACTTCTAACTCTGTTAAATTTAATAAATTCTGTTTTCATGGATGCCTGGATGTTAAACTTAATTGTTAC
>VUQG01023179.1:8048-18151 GCA_015106755.1 Etia nguti
TGCTTGTTCTGTACTGTGTGACTCTTGATGATAATTTTCACTCCAATTATTGACATTTTGATACACTGTAATAACTTTGTATATCCATCTCTTGCTTTGTGAGAATCAACAAGTCTTTTTCTCCAGTCTAAACCGACTTCTTTTGTTTTTGGCATGCTTTTTGATGATTTCTTTCTCTGATCTGATTTTCTAAAGAAAACTAGTATGCTTAGAAATGCTGTGTTAATCAAACACTTTCAATTTTACACAGGGGGGTAAAAATTTTCTCCTCAACTGTAGGTGGAGCAGAAAATAGCGGCCCGTGTAGGCCGTCTTCAGGCAGAGCTGGAGAGGAAGAGCTCAGAGTTGGAGCGGGCCAAGCAGGAGAGCGAACGACTGAGCCAGGAGAAACAAGACCTGGAGGACAAGGCCTCGGAGCTTTCTCGGCAGGTGGACGTCTCTGTGGAGATGCTAGCCAATCTCAAGCAGGACCTGGTGAACAAGGAGGCAGAACTGAACCACAAACAGCAGTAAGTGAAATATACTGGTTCTCTGCTGTTTAACACATTCCAGTTTTATAACACTTATGAATGGGTTTTGTGTATACAACAGTGTAATTAAGTGCACTTAAACATCCTGCTAAATAAAAACAGCAGTCCATCCAAAAATTAGAAAACAAAACATTTTAAATGGCAGGCAGGTGCTATAGCCAAAAACAGGTCACATAAGAATTTGTACATTAAAACAAATCTGCACACAATAGCACACCTTTTACCTGCTTACATACTTATTTATTGATCTCCCTCATCGACTTCACTGCTAGATGGTCTGATCCAGGACAGAAGAGAGCTGCTACCCTGATGTAGTTATCTTTATTTCTGTTTTGTTAACCCGTCCTTTCTTGGTATTGTGCTGCATATTAAATAAATATTACACATCATAATTAAGGATTAGATATGTATTAAAATAATATTTAAGGCAAAGACACTTGGAGCTGACTAAGTGTGCACTGGGAGTTTGGACTTCTTGGATCATTGATAAGAATGACGGTACTATGTCAGTCAGGGGGTGCACAAATTATCCAAAGTAGGTATTTTCCGCACTGTAAGGCGCACTTAAAATTCTTTAATTTGCTCAAAAATTAACAGTGCGCCTAAATTAACAGTTTCCACCTAAACATGATATACCATGTTCTGACTGAGAGATTTCTGAAAAGATTAAAACGTACAGCTCTGCTATCACTTCCAACATAAATGAAGACAGAAAACTAAACAGCAGTGACTTTTGTAGGGTTACTGAAGTTGCACTAGCTGGTATATAATGATGTGCTATGTGATTGCTAGCGACACAGCTGTGTTAGCATAACATTAGCACAGTGAAGCTGGAACGCTAACTTTTTTCCACTCGATAAAAGTTAACGGGAGGGTTCCCGATGGTTAAGGTAATGTAATCGCATGCAGGATGCTGTAAACGGACCAAACTTCAGTCAGGAGAACAACTGAGATAATCCATCCACAATACGAGGTTAGTCATTAATATACTGCAACAACATGGGAATAGAGCGGCTGGGAGAGAATTCAACATTAATGAATCAATGGTACAGAAGTGGAGGAAGCAAGAAGAATGAGTTGAGTAAAGTTTGACACACACGCACACACACACACACGACATGCTGGTACTCATGTCCCACGGACTCGTACACAAACTTTGACCTCCACTCAAGCTGTAAGCTCTTCTTCATGGAGCTCCCACAGCTCCAGACCCCTGGTTCACTTGCACATACACTGCTACTGTACTTTGTTTCTATCCAACAAGTAATAAATACGATGAAAAATCTGTAATATTGACGTCCGTTCCACACAAGTTGACATGAATGACTCTAGACGGATAGGCCGAGGAGGTGTTTCTGACATCTGAATATTTGCTGGCCAAACAATATCATAACCTATAAAAATATAATTGTTGGCCATTATATCCTTCTAATTTGGAATTAATGTCATACGAAATTGTGAAATAGATGATAGAAAAAAAAAAGTAACCTGCAAAAAGGGCACTTATCAAGTAAGAAGTTAAAGGACAGGTGCCTGAGCACCACCTGGGGTCTATGTGGGCACGTGTCTCATCTGTTCCTTGAAGCAAAATGGAACAAAAGAAGTGGGTGTTGAAGTACCTGCAGGAGTCCTTGGAAAAAACATTTTCCCGTAATTCCACGATTGCATTTTACTAACTGTCAGCAATTTCTGCAGCACTGTGCTGCAGCTGTCTTCCCTCCAGCTAAACACATAAAGAAAGGTACCTTTAATACGAAGTCTCCTTGTTTGATTTGTGCATTTTGGATGGAGATCTGGTGTTTATTTTAACCCCTCGTCGAGTGTCAGTGTATTGGTTTAATTTTTGAAATGGTCTGAGACGCTCTGATTAGTTCATGCTGAGTTGGAAAGTGTCATTGGACTGCACACGGCAGCACATTATCACCCTCTTCCCTCCTCTCCTTCACCTCACCTTCGCTGTTGATAGTGTAATTTGCCATCATACCCACCCACCAGATGTGTTCTGCATCTGTCTCACTGTCGTCGCGTTTTACCAGTGTCCTCCAGGGCTGGTCAGCTGCTCATGCTGAATGGAGGGCTGGATGGGAGCAGCTGGATTGGCAGTAGAGATTAGAGCATCCTGCCAGTCCCTCAATAAAACTGCCATGCTGTTTCTTGAACTAGTTAAAGTACGGCTGCTGTAAATAGACTAAGTTCTGGATGCCAATCACAGCTTTATGAAGCTAGATGAGGATGATTTGGAGCTCTCCCGCAGGATGCCACAAAGCGTGAGTAAGACCAGGCTTTAATTTTCAGATTTTTAGAGCTTTTATTGAAATGAGTCCCAGGATGAATTGTTGTGCGCTCCAAACGTTTGTGCTGTTTTTAGTTTGACACACTAGAAGCTGTTAAACTAAAATCTTTTAAAAGATGCATGCCATCTAGTTTCCTTTTTAATATTTGCAAATGTTAAAAAAAGAAGATGGGATGCATTATAGCATTAGAAAGGGAAAAGAAGGCTCTGCAAACAGAATAAGTACATAAGAATTATTGGTTGGATTCTTTGATCTACAATGTTTTTTTAAAAACTGTAGTTTCTGTCCACTTGATTTAGATCAATGTGTGGCACTTTCACAGCAACCACAAAAACAACCTCTTCACTTTAAGCAGTGAAAATAAAAGTGTAATATAACTGACTGCCTTTACTTTGAACACTGAAGTTCCACTAATGGAACTAAAGCAGAACCATAAGCTCAATTTAAAAAAAAAAAAATTGAAATTAAATGTTTGCTTTAATGAAAAAGTTTTATTTTTTAAATACAGGCAGAACATTTTTTTCAGTGTTCACTAAAATTCAACCTTACAAAAGTTAGCAGATAGATCTGAGATTTTCAAACCTGTCCACCTCATGAACTGCTTGCCCTCCCTCGTTGCTGCTTTCAGTTGTATTTATTCACTTCAACCTGTCATTATTCATTAATCTGTTGAGTTCTTTAAAAAATCATTTTAAAGAAATATTTGATCTTTAAAATGTCAGAACTGACAGTGTCCCTGTGTCCAAGATAATGCCTTCAGCATATTTAATTTGTCCGCTGAAGATATCCACCATACGGCACTACAAAACAGAGAAAGGCACGGAAACCTCACACCTGTTAAAATCGCCCTGTTTGGCTTTCATTTTGCAGTCCATACATCGTAGGTCTTTGACTAGCAGAAGTGTTTTCATTCTCACTCAGATTCAAAAAAGAAAAGCTCTGTTTATACTTTTCGTTAGTCTTATTACCCAAACGGCTTTATTTTCAGATGTGGCTGATCTTGAGAGTGAGTGTTTCATCTGGTTTAATGTACAAAAAAAAAACCCCACACAAGATGTCCTGTTCTTTTACTCACTTCTGCTCGTCTATTGTAAAGGTTACAGTAGCTGTGGTCACGTATCTCAAACCTGGCAGCATCAGACAGGGAAGGTCATGCTGTGGGCTTAAAATCCCTGCCCGGGCTGTGTGAATACCTCCTACTTATGTCAGCAGCTTAGCCTCTCCCTCTTTCTCACACTCACACACAATTCTTGTGCCTTTCTGTCTCTCGGAGGAGAAGCTGGCAGAGAAACAGTAAGCTCATTCAGAGTCTAAAATACAGAGCAGGTCTGGGGTGGAAAAAGAGCATCACAGTCTGTGAATGTTCAGCAGGGTGGATGTGAAAGCCGTAGTCAACAGATACAAAGCGACTTATTGGCTCACGTACGTCTCCCTAACAGCCTATTAGATGATTTTTAGTTTAATTCT
The DNA here is from genome assembly GCA_015106755.1 of Etia nguti. Classification (NCBI taxonomy): domain Eukaryota; kingdom Metazoa; phylum Chordata; class Actinopteri; order Cichliformes; family Cichlidae; genus Etia; species Etia nguti. The sequence continues at coordinate 12,340 of VUQG01023179.1, forward strand.
AAAAGAATCCAGTGACTTTAAAGGCTCTGTGAAAGCCCTTTAAGGAGATGTGTGAGATCGTGCTTTTACATCAGCTGTGTCAAATGCTGAAAAATGCGAGTCACCTAACCGAAGGTTGCTAAGCGACCAGAAGAAACTCCTACGAGCTTTGCTTCTAGCAGTGCCGTGCATAAAAATATGACAGTGACCTTGATAATTCCTCCTGCACTTAATATCCCTGTAATTAGAAAAAAAGTGCGCAGAATGCCTCAGGTGCAGTTGTTCCTTTCAGCTTAGACTTTGTTACTCAGCATGCGGAATAATTCATTCACAAACAATACGAGCAAAAAAACCCCGCTGCATTCTAGCCTGTAGCGGTCAGAGCTGAATGAAGCGTGCCTGTTAAGTGGTTTAATAGCAGCTGGAATAAACGAGAGCAGCTGTAATCAGCAGAAACTGGAGCCCGAGGAGAAATGAAAAATGATGGGACGGTTATCTCCATCATTTCAGCTGTTACAGAATCACTCAAATGAGAAAACTGCTCCATTTTGTGTCTGTCTCAGAAATATCATTGGAGTATTTCCAACTATCTATGATTGCTTAATGATGTGGGTTTATTTCATTGCTATGATAATGATCTTGTTATGATTACAGTAGATGGTTTTAAAGAGGTATTTGGAGCAAGCGTTTCTGTAATATTTAATAATGGACTGTAATAGATGGTGATCACGCACAGCCAAGGATGTGATGGCTGGTCTCTCGAACACTGTACGCTTCAGTCGCAGCATTTTGCCGAAAGCTTAAGGGGCTGAATGCAGTATTAATTAGACCTGTGCAATATTATAGTCCAGTGCTCAACTTAGGTTAAAAGTGGACCTGTTGTGCTTTTCCTTGTTTTCTATCAAATATCCAGGTAAGTCTGTAAGTGCTTTGACAGTGCCACAGGTTTTGTAATTATGCATCTGTACACCTCCACAGTGGATCACACGAACAGCAGCTGTAGGCAGCTGCAGTAAAAGCCTGGCAGAGCATCTCAAAGGAGGAAAAGCAGCATTACAATGAGGATAGATCATTTGAAAGAAGTAAACATGATTTATTGAAATGCAGAGTTTGACTAATAAACTTAGCAGGGTTATGTAGCAGAGTGGACTCCAATGAAGATAGGAAGTAGGGCAGGACCTCAGCAATGTCCTGTGGTAAATACCCCCCACCCCAGTGTCTAGACACTTTTTTTCGTCATTGGTTCACAGAAAGCAGTCAACAAAAAGACTGGACCAGAGTGATGAAACAGGTGTAATAGTTAAGATGCAAGGAGTAGATATATTGAAGCGGGATGAGATTAAATATCTGGGGTCAGCCATCCAAAGCAACAGATGAAGAAGAAGAGTGTGCAGGCAGGGTGGAGCAGGTGGAGACAAATGTCAGGGGTGATTTGTGACAGAAGGCTGGCAGCAAACATGAAAAGGAAGGTTTCCAAGATGGTAGTGAGACCTGCTATGTACATTTCTATGTATGTATGGTTTGGAGGTGGTGGCACTGACAAAGAGGTTGACAGGAAGTTGACCTGAAGGTGCTGAGGTCTTCACTGGGAGTGACCAGAAATGGACAAGATAAGTAATGACTTTAACAAAGGGACAGCTCAGGTTAAACGGTTTGGAGGAAAAGTTAGAGAATCAAGGCTGAGATGGTTTGGAAATGTGCATATGAGGGATAGTGGATATACTGGACAAAGGATTTTGAAGATGTAGAGGCAGAAGAGGGAAACAGGACATTGTAGATGTTGGAAGAAGAGTACTGGCTTTGTCGTGTTATGTGAATGAAGCAGAGCAAGAAGTAAAGTGCATGTTGTTTTTACATTTTGAGTCATAATTAAGGCAGAAGTAAATGTTCTTCTGACTTCATATAATCCCATGTAGGATAGACCATTCATCCATTAATCTGGAACACTATAGTGTTGAGACTGTGTCAGAAAAGTACTACTGTTATAGTAATTTTGTGCCTGGACAGCACTGTTTATGTTATTAGGCTGTGTTGTAGATAGATTATCTGTGTTTCATCACTTCTTAACTGGTTTGTACCGACCCAGTGTGTCATTCATCTATAATCATACTCATCTTACATACTGTACAAACAGCGGGGGGAGGCAGTGATGCATTTTTAATTCCTGTGTAGGTGTTCAAAATATTCTGTCCACCCTCTGCATAGAAAAGCAAAGAGAGCACTGAGAGCTGCCAGGTTTTCATATCATATTCAGCACACACACACGCGCCTGCTGCAGTAGGCCTTAACCCTGCAGGCTTGATTTATTCCTACAACCAGCTTTGATAAAGTAACATTGGTCTGTGCAGAATTCAAAACCCAGAGGCTCTGAAGGAAGCACAAAATACAGAAGAGTCCTGCTCTGTGCTGTCACCATGTCTCCTTCAGAAAACAAGCCTATTTCACTGAGCAGGAAATCTCGACTGCAAAGTGAAGCTGTCGGGGAGGAAAGAGAACTCATCTCATTAGCAGCAGTGTCTCGGAGAAAGAAACATGGCAAGACTTCCGAAGGCTCCCTAATGACAAAGAATCAGAAAGGGAACACGACACGCACAATATCCAGGAGGATGGAATATTTGAATAATAATAAAGAAGTTTGGCATCTGCTGTGAAGATGAAAAAACAAAGTCGAAGGTAGTTTTGATTTTTATAAACAAACAAATTTTTGAATTGTTGAAGTATCGGTTCGACATGTATCTGAAGACAGTCGCGAAATATTTGATCAAACTCCGGAGGAATGGATGTCATTTAAACAGGCAAATTGTTTGAATGACAGAAAACACGCTGGTGCTGTTTCCAAGCACTTTTATATCATGAAAAATGCATGCACATACTGTGCTGTAGAGATTTTTTTTCTTTTTTTAATTTCAGGGAATTTGTTCATTAACAAGAACAATAACATGAAGTTCTGCACTGGTACATACTTACAAAGCCCATTTAATTGGACTGAATGTCTGCAGTTGGATTTATCAGGGCTGTAATGCACAAAAGAGATTTGGTAATCCAACCTTAGAACAAATCAGTGCATGTGTATGTAGACACTGCTTCAGGTTTCCTGCACTGAGATGAAGATGAAGTGGCTTCTAACAAGAAATCGTTCCGCATGATAAATAATCAAGACTAGTGCATTCGATTTCAGTTAGGGCAGGATTTATGGGCAGAGGGCTTTTCATGTCTGTCATTAGATGTAGGAGACTGACATGAGTGTCCTTTAGTTTGGGTGAAATTATTTCACGAGGGTAGGAGAAGGGAATCAGGAAGGATGATGCAACCGGTCTTTCAGTAGACACATCTCTCCTCTCATTATGTTGAGACTGACACGAAAGGTTGGACTAACAATTGGATGTTATTGTGCAATAAGATGGATGGTGTGGTCAAGTGTAAGGTACTTGAAGAATCCATCAAGGGTAGATATTTGTCAGTGTGTCGGGGGCTGTTTTTCATCAGAAGACCTTATATTGAGACAATGTTGTCTCAGATGTTTTCAAGTTGTTATGTCTAAAAACAGATGTCCTAGCGAAAAAGTCAAAATGCATTGGAAAGGCATTGATGTAGCCACTCTGGCTTCACCTGCTGGTGTGTCAATTGCAATTTTGAAGGCTTGGAACAAGTGACTGAGACCATAAACACATCAAGAAGAAGTTTACTTAGGGCTCCAAATAAAAAGCAACAGTCGTCCATCCATCCATCCATCCATCCAGATTCCCAGTCTGTCGCAGAGCTAACACATAGAGCCAGACAGCAGATTCACACCTATAGACAATTTAGAGTCACTCATTAAACTAACCCCACTAACTTCGTGTCTTTGGTCTTAAAGGAAGCCAGAGTACCCAGAGAAAGCCCACGTAGGCACAGGGATAACATTCTAGCGCCACACAGAAAGGCCCCACATGGTGGTTTTGAACCCTGGATTTTCTTGGTATGAGGCAATTATACTCCCAAACTTGATTCCTCCAACAAAAGTGAGATTTTCCATCTGCTTTTCGGATATTGGGAAAGGAAAGTGGACCACATTCAGATCTACACATCTCTTTAAATGTTTTTTAATTCAATCTCCAAAAGTTTTGCAAGTTGTCCAAGTTTTAGGATATGCATTAACACAATCACATGACTTCAGCCCATGTGTTCACCACTATTACTTTGAATATCTGTAGTCGCTTTTAGTCACTTATTTTAATATTTTATGTTGTACAGTTCAATGTGGTAATTTTAAAAGCCGCAGTTACCATCATAGAAATGCCTCTGATGGGGCTGAAAAAGCTGAAACAAGATCTGAACTGAAAATCAGTGGCAACAGGTCATATGGACTGATGAATCCATATTTAAAACAGCCATCTGTAAAACACAGTTTTCAGTACCAGATGTACTAATTGTTTAATCTAGTTGTTTAACATTTTAATTGATGGATAGTGCTGGAAAATTGTTGTGTCCTACATTTTATTCAGCCATCTGCCACCAGAGGGAACAGCAGCCCTGACATCGCTGTAGAAAAAGCTGATCCTTTTAAGTATTGTGGTTCTTTTTGTTAGTTTTTTTGAAGGCAAAAGAATGAGAAATTAGCTTCCTCCTGTGGATGAGTGGGGCCTCTACTCCTCCATATTGAAAGGAGCCAGCTGAGGTGGTAGCCTCTTGGGTGAGGTGTTCTGACCGAGGACATCCTGGGGAGATTGCATGTCTCAGCTGGGAATGCTTTGGTGTTTCCCCCTGATGAGCTGTAGGAGTTGGTTGGAGAGAGGGAGGTCTGGGCTTCTCTGCTTAGGCTGTTGCCCTGGTGACCCAGGGGAAGAAATGGATCGATGACTGATTATTATTTTATTGTCATTTTAGCTTTTATAGAGATAGTTATCACGAATTGTAGAACAATTTTCATTATTCAGTCGCAATTTATCAGTTTTTCGGGTGTTAATTTGTCATATTTTAATAATATCTGAACTTTTTTTTTCACTTTTGTTGTAACGTATTTTCATATCATATTAGGACTGGGCGATATATCGAGATTTTAAATATATCGATATATTTTTATACGAGATATGAGATGTGACATTATCGTTTATATCGATATAGTCTATGTTACGTTATAATTATACTTGTGGAACCGCAAGTTTGCCTCTCTTTCATCCACTTTTGTCTCTGCGCAATGTTACTCTGCCTCGCCTCTCTCCTTCACTGAACACAACTCCCCCTCCCCCATCGCTTCACCTGCAGGCAGCGACAAGATGGACACAGCAGCTATCAAAGAGGAGCTGGTCGGTAAAAAGAAAACATTTGGAGATTACTATTTTATTGCTATCAGCGTTACTCTCGTTAAAATGACGTTAACGCCATAACTGCATTAACGCGGTAAATCTCCGTTAATGAGTTACCGCGGATCGCCCCGTGCGTGGGGCTGCACGGCGTCAACGTGTTAGTGTCGCGGACCGGTTAGCATTGCGGACCGGTTAAGCATTGCGGTTAGCTCGTTAACGCGTTGGCGCTGTGCAGCTAGCACTACTAGTATTTTCACCATTTACAACAGCGCCATAAAGTGCAAAATGAAGAGTGTGTGAAACTGCGTGCTGTATCCCAGACCGCGAAGTCTCCCAGCCTCCTGCCCCGAAACAAACCACGTTACAAAACTCGTATAGCGTATTTTTCGGACTATAAGCTTACACTAAAATCCTTTCATTTTCTCAAAAATCGACAGTGCGCCTTATGTATGAATTCTGGTTGTGCTTACTGACCGCGAACTTTTATGTGGTACACGGCACTCAGCAATCTGTCAAAAATGTTTTAGTACGACTTTGGTAAGCTACGA
>VUQG01023180.1:0-19908 GCA_015106755.1 Etia nguti
AGTATTTATTACACAGCGTGCTGCGGGGAAAAGCCTGTTCTAACGTTTGAGTCTAAGGTTCATTTTTTAGCACCTGACGGCTCTTTTTTGCTTCTCATCTGTAAATACTCTGCATCCTCTTTTACGTGATTCAGTTTATTTTGAAAAGTCTCAACAGGATCTTGAGCTTTATTGTGAAAGGTTTATGTGGAAAATAAACAAGCGGACACGCGATGGTTTTACCGTCGTTGTTGCTAACGACGACGCATAAAAACAGTCGCTTGTCCGTCTGTAGTGTGGTTATATTAAATATAAGAGAAAGAGAGAACTTTAAGAAATTAATATAGCCACTACAGTGACCATCAAAACCATGAAAAAATATTGCGTAAACAGTTTATTTTGCGACACCACGAAACAAACAATAGCCTAAAATGAAACGATCCGATATATATCGTTATATCGAACAGCCCTAAGTAAAAGTGAAACCTTGTCATGACTAACAGGATTGCCAACAAAGACTTGAACTCTGTAAGAGTTTGAAGAACCGTAAGGTACAGAACATCTTGGATGATCCGATGGGCTGACGGAGCCACCAATATCCTGATAAAGAAACACCAGAAAAAAAACTTATTTTTCCCCAAAGTGCTGCAGGGCTCCCTTAAGCCCGTCTCCCTCCTCACACTCTTACTTCAGCTCATTGTCATTTCTCTCTGACTAAAAAACAGCTCTGGACAGCTGCTCTGGCAGCCACGGACCATTAGGCCACTTTTCTCCTGCTTCACCTGGGTTGGGACAGTGCTTTCCACTGAGGCGAAGGTCAGAGAAAAGTACATGTCAGACATGGTAGTGAAGAGCTGAACAGCTTTGTCTAAAGTTTATGACACAGTAAAGAAAGTACCTGTGATGCCTAGGACTTAAAATACATTTTACAACAACGCAGAATTTCGAGTAAAACTTGTATGAAAGTACATTCGTTATTCATCAAAACTCATTGTGCTTCTGCTTCTTTGTTTTCTCATCATGACTATTTTAGCCTATTTACTTTTTTTGCTGTCACCTACGAATGCATTCTGTTTTCCTAAGCCCTTTCCTCTTTTGTGCGGTGTCGTCTTTTGTTCCTCTAATCTGGTTCTGATGGGCTTTTACTGTCATCTTGATCAGTTTTTGTTTTGTTCATTCCTTATGAGGGTTTAATCTTTAATAAAGCTCTAGTCTAGCTTTTCTCCTACACATTCCATATTCCTCTGTCTCGCTTGCTTTTAATTATTTTTCTGCTCATATAAATAAACACATGACATACAGTCACTCAACCGCAAGTGAAACCAGTTTTAACGTCTTTGATCTCATGCTGGTTACAGACATAAATCCTGCCCAGAATCCGACTAGTCCTGCCAGTTCACTGTGCATCTGTACTGGGGGGGGAGAGAGAGCCAGCTTCCTCAAAAGGCTGAAAACTCTCTTTGCATTTTTGATGGAAATCTGTACTTTGGATGTTGGACGTCTTAGATGTGGGAGTGCAGCCTCGCTCTGGTCTTGGGTAATATGTTGTCTCTCTACTCTGCCTTTGTGCCAGCTGCCAAACTGCACTGTTGCATCTTTTAAGGGAGCAAAGTGTTTGGAGAACAGCCAAATCTGAGACTGGTATCGCCATTAAGACTGAGGAAAATAAAGGTAAAGGAAGTCTTGAGCATTTAGGAAGCCTTGTCAAGCCCATGTGTATATTTTTATTCAACACCTTCAACAGACAGTCAGTTTGATCAAAATAATTTATAACGTATTCGTACCAAATCTAAATAGCGATATGTTTAAGTTATCTACTTATTAAGATCTAAACTCCAAATGTTAGAAGCCCGTCTGTGCCAGTTTATTATTTGTTTTGTGCCATGGCTCAGTTTGCTGTCAGCTGGAAAGAACTACAAGAGAGTGAACTTGGCCAAGTAATTAGGAAAGATGTGCTGCTGTATTTAAGGACCAGAAATGCACATATCTGCCAAGGCCAGCCTCCTGTATGTGACTCTAACTGTATGTCTGAGCCCAAAATTCAGGTCTGAACAGTAAATTTATGTGTAATTGGGCAGCTGTGGTGGAGGAAAAGTGGTTAGCGCTGTTGCCTCACAGTGAGGTCCTGGGTACAAATCCACCATCTGAGTGGAGCTTGCATGTTCCCCCCGTGTCTGTGTGGGTTCTCTCTGCACTCCGACTTCCTCCCACGCTCCAAAGACCTGCAGTTAATCGGCGATCCCGAATCGCTCATAGGTGTGAATGTGAGTGCGCATGATTGCCTGTCTCTCTGTGTCAGCCCTGCCACAGACTCAACTTTTTGACTTAAAAAAAAACAAAAAAATAAAGCAAAAAAACAAAACCCAAAAACAACATATACACCATTTTTGGGACAGCTTTAACTAAAGGTGACTGATTTGAGTCTGCTGATCAAAAAAGTGGTCTGATCCTGCAAATTGCTGATAACAGCTATATTTTATTGAGCTACTCTCTTATAGTTGACTTGTCTGTATTTATAATTAGCTTCATATAATCACCAGTATTATAATGTGACACAAAGGCCAGTCCTATACTGTGGCGCAGAATATTTATTAGCTAAATCCATTTTTGTTTCATCAGCTAATTCAAAAAAGCCACCAGCCTATTTACACTTTTATTGTCTGGAGCAAATGCGGCACTGATTTGAGATTCAGTTAAAATAAACAATTTATTACTGACCATCGGCAGCGCAGCTGTCATTGTTTTTATTTGCTGCCAATTAAAAATCATAGAAAAGGGTTTTTTGTTTCATTTCATTGTTTTTTTACCTTTTTCATGACACTTCGCAATAGCTCAATCTGTTTGCAGAGGGTAAGCATTCATTTATTAGATGCACAGCCCTGCAAAGCCACTAGTCTACCTCTATTAATATGTACAATATACAACTGGAGTTGTATATGTAAGGATCGTGGTCTCAGGATTGTCTCGATTGTTGCTATTCTCAAAATTATTCTTCCTCCACAGCACATGACGCCTCTTTAAAGAAGATTTGAATGAATGAATATTAACTGGTATCAGGTCATCTCACTGCAGACGCTGTGAGAGACTGTTGTAAGATCGAGATATGAGAATGTCCACATAATTGTGTTAGTTAATTAGGTATAGAATTCCATCATTTTTTTTAAACATATATCCTCCTGTAATTCTTTTTCTTTTTGGATATACGGAGAGGGACAGGGTCGGCTTTATCTGCTAGGTAGGGCCAGAGGAAAGATAAGCTGCTTGGCTCCTATTAACCCCCCATTCCAACAACTCTGTGGGCACTTCTTCACAGTCTTCGTCTCCTGAAACACATTACACGGCGCCTGGTTTGCAGTGTGCTTGTGCTAATATAATTAAACAGAATTAATTTAAGCATTTCCTTTGATCGTAGCGTAGTATCAGCTGATATAATGAGGGTCTGTAGTTTGTGTACTGTAAAGCTTCTCTTCAAGAATTTGTTATATTAGGTAATAAAGTAGGTTCCAAGTTTTACTTTAGTGGTGCACATTTCCAGCCAGTCCTCTCAACTCAGCAACAATCATCTCAAGGTGCTTTACATTGTAAGGTAAAGACCCAACCAAGAGAGACAACTTGAAAGTTGTCCCTGAAAGCGAGCACTTGGAAAAGCTAGGGAGGAAGAATTCTCTGAGCAGGAAGAGAACGCAGTGTGAACCACGCTCCGGGAGGGGCAGCCATCTGTAGCTACTGGTTGATGGTTGAGGGCGAATCAGAAGGGGAAAAAAAAAGAGGAAACCACAAACAACAAGAGAAAATACAGGAGAAAGGAAACAAAAGTGAAATATGCAGCTGTGAAAAAAGGGCTCCGTGATTCCTGAGCTCCAGCAGCTTGAGCCTAGGGATGGTTCAGGATCACCTGATCAGCCCTAAACAATAAGGTTTAACAAAAAGGAAAGTTTTACGTCTAATTTAAAAAGTAGAGAGGCTGTCTTTCTGTCTCCTGAACCCAAAGTGGGAGCTGGTTCCACAGTATTCACTGCACGCACACTGATATTATTTCAATAATATGGTACTATCTGTTCTTTATGATAAATCAGGGCCTGATGATTTTTGATCTTGAACATAAAGAATGTGCATACGAGTTAATTACGTAAATCTGCGTGCACTGGACTGGTTGCTGGTTGTTCCCGTCTAATCATATCCTGTATAGCTCTAATAACCTTTTATTGACATCCATGATGCCTCAAATGTGTTTATTTGTCTGGGTTTTAAACTAGATGTACTTCTGTGATGTTTAAAACAAGATGCAGGCTGACGCTTCACCTAAATTCCTCTGACATTAAGCTACTTTAACCTTTCTGATCACTGCAAACCAAGACGTAGAAACACCAGAGACTGAGCTTAAAGTTAAACCTGTGCAGAGCACGCGCAACACCTCTGGATGTAAACACAAGTCGAGACAAGAAAATAACCCTTCATCCTCAGTAAAGACTTTCCTGACAAGGTTATGATCTCAACTGGTAGTCCAGTGTCTTACTGAATACAGCCTCATCTTCACCACGTGTGGGCACCTGTTTCCCAATCAGAGCCACACCTCCCCAGTTATATTTAATGTCCAACCACCCAAGTTATAAATTGATGGATAATGTGATGGTGTTTGTATCCATCTTTTACATACAGTTTATAACTATATATGGTACTTATCAAAGGGCCACGACACTACATATAGCCACACACCTTTCACACCCTGTTTACCTGTCCACTATAAGCCACAGTGCCCCTCGTTGGGATTAACTGAGTTTTATAATGCAACCATTTCTTTGTCCACGTACAAACAATCTACGTTGCACAGATATGATATAAAAAAACTCCTCTTCAATGACTCAACAATTTAAGAAAAGAAAAAAAATACTCAACTCTCATGTTGTGGTGTGCAAGCAAGCCATACTCTTGTTTTTATGCTGTTCATAACACCATCTGGGATACTGATGACCAAGCACTCTCTAAACAAAGTCACAATAATGTACAGTACTGTTCTGTCAGCAAAACTATGCAGCATCTCCACATTAGCCCTGAAAACGTGCTTTAAAATAAAACTGATGAGGCTAAGCTTTGTGGAAATCCCACGACTTTAGCTCCTCCGGCTGCTACACAGAACGTGACAAAGAAGTTACCTTCTGAGCTCAAATCAAGAAGTTTTTGCCTTTTTTCTTGTTTTATTGTCTTTCCTCATGATTCAGGACACAATGCTGGGAATATGATATCACAGTGTTTTACTGCAGGAGAAACATGATTAAAAACACACAGTGAGTAAGGAACTGGGAAGCTATTTTATTTTATTATGTTAAATTGATTCTTCTTTTAAATCAGAAGCCATTTTTTTTTCTTTTCATGCGCATTTTGATCTCTAAGGTCAGTGCCACAGCAAATCCTTTACATACCTGTGAGTCACAAGTAACAGTAGCTGCTTTGTCATTATGATAACTTTTTGTTTTTATTCACCTTGGCAGATAAAAATATGGGATCATCCCTCACTGGCCAGTTTGTTAGGGACACCTGTTCAACTGCTCATCAATGCAGATATCTACTAATAAATAACTCTATGCATTTAGTCATGTAGACACAGTCAAGATGACCAGCTAAAGCAACAAAATGGGGAAGAAAGGTGATTTAAGTTTGAGCATGAACTTTGAATATTAATGATTAAAATTATACTGATAGATTCACTGATTCACCCAGATAATCCAGGCTACATGACAAAACAGGCCATTAGTCCGGGGCTTCCAAAAATACATGGCAATCCCAAAATTGCTTCAGCATTTCCTAATCTGACCTTTGTAAGATTTTGGGGGGAGATTAGGAAAATGAAACTGCTCTTGTGTTGATACCATACAGTGACATCAAAGTCAGACACTGATGGCTTAACCATTAACCCTGACCTTTAAATTATGAGATTATGTGACGCTACATTTGCCTGGATTTTGAAAGACAAGAGTGTGTCAAGAGGACATGGGGTTGTGTTTGAGAAAAGCATGAAAACAGGCTGGTTTAAATGAATAATCGCACAACTGATGCTTCTATTTTTGTCCCTAGACCCACTGAGCCCCACATATGTAACAGATTAACCCTAAAAACTAATAATATTTTTTAAAACAAGCAAATTTATTTGAATATGCTATTTAAACAACATGAAAGAGTGCCTCTAAAAGAATGAGAAAAATTAAAAACCACATCATGTGCACTGAAAGCGGCCCAGTGAAAGATCAACATCAAATGCAGCCACTGTCTTAGTATTTCATAAAAGAGAAAACAGCAATACCGTTTATAGGTTAGTATTTGTCTGAGTGCACATCCCCAACAACATTTAGGATGTCAGAACTTTGCCAGATTAGCTGTAATAAATTTACAAATACTTTATGCAAACGAAGCACGATGGTTCTTTATCTCTTTTGATCATTCAGAAAATGTATTAAATCTATGTATAAAAAAAAAAAACTTCTTAAAAGGACCCAAAACTTTAAATGCCAGCAGATTCCAGTAGTTTTATGATCTCCCTGAAGTCTCATGTTTCCATGTGCTGCTACATTCCTGCTAACATAAAAAATCTTTGCATCAAAATAAAACTGGTCATGGTCATTCCACCTTAAATCAGCCAATTTGAGAACATTTTCTGCCTGACCACCAATATACCGTTTGTGTAATAACTTTGTTTCCAAAGTAAGAACATTAAAAAAAAAATTTCCCCTCTTGCCTCTGCGGGTGGTCTTTGTCGTTTATCCTGGGACGTATGTAGATAACATCTCTGAATGCATAAGATGTCAAACCTTGAAGCAGATGGGCTACAACACAGAAAACCAAACTGGATGGCACTCCTGTTAATTATGAACTGGAGTCTGAGACTAAAACTTACATGGGATCAACAAAACTGGACATCAAAAAATGTGCCCGGCCTAATGAGCCTAGATTTCCACAGGGTAGGGTCCGATTCAGGCCGGGGGTAGAGGACTAGTGTGGGTGACATTATATTACCTCAGTATTGTTACTCTCCAACCCTTTATGACCACAGGGTACTCATCTTATGATGACTGCTCTCAGGATTGAACAAGACAATTGCGATGCAGTGAAACGGGAGATTTGCATGATGGATGTGCAAATGGTAAATATACAGCAAGGACCTAAATCTCTCAGTACTCTGTTGAATTCTTATGATGAATGCAGTTCTGAAGGCAAAAAAAGTGTCCAACGCAGTGCAAGTAAGGTGTACCTAATAAAATAAAATATCTGATAATTACATTCTTGTTTAATATTTATAGCATGCCATTGTAGACGCTAGCTACCTGCTTTTCTGTAATTCATGAACAAAAGCAGGAAAAATGACCACCTGCTGCCAAACTGTGTGAAAAGAAAAACAAGAAATGACAACAGGGCTTTGGAGATAAGCTATCATCTTTCTTCTCTTTCTAACAATGCCCTACTGAGCAGGTGCCACTTGCACAAGAAATATACAATTTGCTGGTGAAATAAAATATAGGATTGATGTAAGCAATCTATGAAAAAAATATGGTTTTATTCAACAGCGGTATTCTTAAAAGGGCACCAAATAAAAACAAATATAATAAAAAAAAGACAAAATAAATAAATCAGAACCTGAAAGTGTATTATTGCCAAGTGCGCTTGCACACAAAACTATTTTTCTTCTTGTAAATGAAGCCCCCTACTATTCAAACAGAACCATAAAATGCATTACAAAAACAGAATGCACAAGGACGTAGTTGGGCTACAGCAGAATACACACGTTAGTGCTGTCAACAGCTGGCGTACGTGCAAGGAGCAACACGGTGTGCTAAAGATATAAAGATAACGAGAGGTAATGTGAATAAATAGGAATGAATTTATGCAAGAAACTAGATTATATTACATTACACAGTGGGAATATTGCATAATACATATAAATAATGTGCAAGTTCAACAAAAACCACTGAGAGCAAATTAACAAAGTCTATTTGCAGACTGCAAGTGTCTCTCTAATTACAGACGGCTGATATATTTATGCTCTTGCTGACAAGTTTGCATTTCCTTAGGTAAGTTTGTGTTTTTAAAGACAATTTTCTTGGCATCTTTTCCTGTAATCAACAGCAACTGTAAAGGGAGCCATGAAATGTGGTCAGAGAGAGAGAGAGAGGTCAGCTGGCTGCGAGGTACATACACCCGATAAATCAGGCCAACGTGTGTGTCCAAATGCGTATTTCTAACATAATTCATCTAATGAACTCAGTCAGGGGTGGAAGCCTGATTGTCCAGCCTAATCACAAAGCGAGCTGAACTGGTGGCACGCTTGTATTAACTATCAGTGCAATCATAATAGTGGCTGTTAGAAAAAAGAAAAGAAGATAAAGAAAATCAAGCACAGATACAGCTTCGCTAATTATAAAATACTTCAGCAGGAGGACAGTGAGATTCATTAAAAGAAAAAAAAAAAAGCAACTAAAAGGAAACAACTAAAAATATTTCCTGGCAAGCTTTTAAGAAACAGCACAGACATCGTCCACGCATCCACACCTTCACTGTTAGCTACTACAGATATGGCTGGTACACCATCAATATTTGGGACAAAAAAACATGAGCTGCAACATTATACAAATCACTTGAACGTTGACCCAGACAATCCACGCTACGTGACAAAACGGGCCATTAGTCCGGGCCTTTCACTCTGCCACTTATGTGGCAGATTATTAGGCACATGAAACCGCTTAGCTAATGTTAGGGAAAGCCTAAAGTCAAGGTTAAAACAAAGATTGACTTTGATATCACTGTCTGTTATCAACACAGACACTAATTGCTGAACTATCAACCCTGAACTTTACATTATGAGATTATGTGACGCTACATTTTTCTGGATTTTAGAAGATAAAGACAGGCTGGTTTAACTAACTGATGCTTCTATTTTTGTGCCTAGACCTACCAAGCCCCAAAAATATAACAGCCGAACTTTAAAAACTGATAATATAAGAAAATATCCATATTTCTTTAATTATGGTATTTAAACAAAGTGAAAGTGTGTCCCTAAAACAAGGGAAATGGAGACGCGACATAGTTCTTAGGCGTAAACATGCGTAACCTGGATTGCACATTATACGAATGTTTTCAGCACGTTTTCTTATGACTAAGATTGTTTCCCCGTCATTATGGTTATAAGAGGGTTTCAAACCACATCATGTGCACTGAGAAGGGCTCAGTGAAAAAGGGCCAGCACACAGACAAACAACATAACAAGCGCTGCCAATGTCTGGGTATTTCATAAAGGCGAAAACAGCAATGCCCTTTATAGCTTAGTATTTGTCTGAGTGCACATCCCAACAACATTGTGATGTTTTCAAATGAAATTATCCCTAATAAATTTACAAATACTTACACTTGAAAGTCATTTATGTAACTGAGTCACAAAGCTTCTTCGTCTCTTCTGGTCGTTTCAGTTTGATTTGGCAAAAGGTGAAAACAATAACGACTGATTTTCTCACCACCGGTGCCCATCTCAGCCTATTTACTGAAGAGATACGGCAAAAAAGCATCAGAGAAAAAAAATCAAACCCCGAGTTTCATTTTAGGCCTAGTGGGTATATCTACAGCATGCTGCTGCACCATGACCGTGATAAAGCAGCTCTTCTGAAAGCACCAACCAACAGTCAGAGTTCCAGGTGATATTGTTCTTAAATAATACTCTGTGCCAGTTTCAAATTCTATAAAAATGTATTTTAAAAAAGCACTTCTTAAAAGCTGAGGCTCAGGAAAATGTCTGAAAAATGTAAAATGCCAGCAGATTCCAGTGGCTTCAGCATTCTCCCTGAAGCCTCATGTTTCCACGCGGATGACATCGCTGATCGCTCGAAATTCTGCCACTGCATTGCGTTAACCTCTGTCTCCACATTTGCCTCCTTAATATGCTCAGTGAACACTTGGGATAATTTCACAGGAAAACATCAAACCATTTCATTAGGGGTTGTTTGTAAAAAAAAAGGAAAAAAACATCCGAGCAAACAGACACAATGTGCTTATTAGAGCACCAGAAAATTACACAGACTGTCCTGTATATGTTTGCATGCAGGTTATGCACCCATTAGCTCGTGGATATTAATTATTTGCTCTGTCTTACACAGATGTCAGATGTCTAATGTGTAATGTATTCAAGTGAGTACAAACTGACATCTGTTGAGAGAGACGTTTCACAGCTATGCAGGAGATGTGAGTAAATTTTATAATGACAACCGGCACAAGCTTTCATCCAAGGTTAAAAGCCTGCAGACACACCGGATATTTGTCTTCACTGTATTGCAGAAAAAAGCCACTTAGAGCTGCTGATGATGGACTGACAAAATGTTTGCAGTCATCCACAGTTTTGCACATCCAAGTATGATCAATGAGGATTTACACAAACAGTGTGTGTTTCAGAAATTCCTCGTCCGCCTACAAAAAAACCTCTCGACGAGTAGTTCTGACTTGCATCGTTACACAACTTAATTTTAATGCAGCCAAAATTAATCAGGCAATTTTCATCATTATAAATAAAGACAACAACAATAAGATTTTCTGCAGCAGATTTTGTAGGGCGAAAAAAAAGGATCATATTAACCCAAGTTTGTAATTTACTGAGTCTGCAGTTTTATATATGCTCGAATTCTAGCCGGTAGCAGGTTTTCTGTTTTGGAATGCAGCATATTAATTAAAAAAAAAAGAAATGCAGACAACATGTAGGCACAGAAATTAGAGGGACTTCAAAGAAAGTCTTAAAAATGCAGTTTGACACAAGGCATCGAGATCAGGCAATAAAGCAGGAGCCACCCCTACTTTTAATTACACTTTAGCTTTGCTTATTTTAAAAGAAAATGTCAAATTTGATCTGATTAGGAGAAAGAAACTGATGCTTTATATGACCCTGCAGGTTCAGAGAGGTACTGCAAACCTCTGGTATTATTCACGGTGAACATAAGGCTTAAAATTCCAATTAAAACAGCATTTATATAGCATTGATCAAACAATACTTCTATGTGATGCTTTCTGTTGCTACTACATTTCAGTATCTACTGCGGCTTGTACCTATTGCAGAAATAACTTCTAACACATAAAACTAGTACATCTAATATCCCTATTTTCCACGCAAGTTGAACTCCTGAGTGGCATTAATTCCAACAAGATTTGTAGCCCACACTGAACTGAGATTGCACATTTTCCGCTGTGCCTGTCCCCATCACACAGCCTGACCAGCACATTCTCATTCCCAGAGCATCAAATATTGCTGTTTTTTCTTTTCTTTTTTTTCAAAGCCTCTGCCATCTCACAGATAGGCACGAAGCGTTCTTTGGCATCTGTGTATGAAGCATCGTGTTCGTGGCAATAGAGAGATGCTAACATCACTAACAGTCTGATTTTGACTGCAGACATACCTCTTCTCATTGGCCTTTTCAGTTTCAGATTCACAAGTATGACATTTGCATGCAGCATCATTTATCCCTGAATATCATTAAGCAATCATTTCTCGTCCTATTTTGTTTCCTATTTGTTTTCTAGCATGAATTATTCTTAATGTTTTTGTCATTTTGTGCTAAATGTCTGTACTGTAATGTACTGCATGAATACGTTGATTCGACATGATGTGGCTAAGCATCGCTTTTCAGTGAGCAGGGCTGATCGCAGCATATTTTAAAGCCTAAACGTATGCAGTGATTGAAAACTAAAGTGCAAGAGAGTGAAAACCAGTGTTCAGTGAAACATGTGACTATAAACACATTACATTGTTGGTAACACAGTAATGTAATGCATTTAGTAATCACATTACAGTTACAATGATGTCATTACTTGAGCTACAAAGTTTCTGCACCCATCCTCTTCTTCTCGCTCTGGCTGGTCTTTCTTTATTGGTCACCACACTGGATCATCTGCCTCCATCTCCCCCTATGCCTTGCATCCTCCTCTGCCACACAAAGCCTGCATGTCCTCCTTTACTACATCCATGGATCTTTTCTGTGCTCTTCCTCTTTTCCTCCTGCCTGGCAGCTCCATCTTCATCATCCTTTGCCCAGTTTATCTGCCAGCCCTCGTCGCATACCTGCCCAAATCATCTCATCCTTGCCTCTCTAACTCTGTCTCCAATACCGCTCGACCTGAGCTGTCCCTCTGATATACTCATTTCTAATCCTATCCATCATGGCCGCTGCAGGACAGATAGGATTAGAAATGAGTATAAAGAAAAAAGAAAAAGAAAAAAAAACATCAAACATGCTTTCTTCTTCCTGCCCACTTGCACTACAATCAGCTGATTCCAGTTGATGTGCAGGAAAGAGAAAAACAGTGGAGCAGCCTACAGTTTTTGTGGAGTGGAGATATGAACTTTACTTTTACTGCACGAAAGGACAAGAGCGCCACAGTAGAGTGCAAACTGTGCCCAGGACAGAAACAACTGCATTATACTGATAACACAACACTGGCTCTTTGCAAACATCTGCACACACAGCATGCTAACACGAGGGTAGCAAATATCTCAGAGCCTGATCTTCAACAGGCAACAAAGGCAGCGATGAGCAGTCAGGCTTGCAGCATTTCAGCTTCTGTTTCTGCTTCTGAGTAGACTCGCGGTCAGAATCTGAATCAAAGTCACCTTGAGCTGGTTTTAAAATGTACTTCATGTTATCAGCTTTTAGTTCATACTTAAAAACTTGAAGATTATCTCATGTATGTCTTCAGCTGAACAGAATTTTACGTCAGTGTTCAGGACTGTAGCCTGAGATTTATTGTTAACTAACTGTGTGACAATGCGTTTCAGGACATGTTACAAAATAATGGAAATGTACCGAAACAAGTAGTGCAATGAGTAACAACCCTGGTCTCCTGGCTAACAAACCTGTGACTCGTGCCAACACCACCCATACAACCTCTAAATGCAAACTTTAAAGAGGACCCTTAGTTAAGCGTCAAATATTCCTGCAGCAAGAACATCAAAACCGCGACTCCATTGGACACATTATGCAGCATCTGACAATATTCAACACACTGGGATCAGAAACAGTAACTTGACTGACACGGCTTCCTAAGATAGAGAGCTGAACGCTCTTGTCACCGTGTTGCATTTCTCTAATACGGACAGATGAGTCCTGACTCTAGCTTCTAATTTATCAGAACTTCACATTAATCAATCAAACAGACAAGGTCCGATGCCTTCACTCCTCTCATTACTGTCTGACTGAGCACATTGTACTATTGCTCAGGCTGGGGTTTGTACCAAAGCTTTGAATACTGCAAACTTCTGTTTTATCACTCTATAATGACCTGGCTTGGATTACGCCCCCAAAATGAACACTTCCGGAAAACCCCCTCCCTCCTTATTGAGACGTGTCAGAGGTAGGGTAGCAGATGTAATGGCTCTAACACCGCTAATGGCTGCATTTCATGTAGGTGAGCAAGTTCCACGACCCGGGCCTTCTACAAGCTGACTCACTGGACCTTAATGTACCCGTACCTTTTCTGCTTAAAAAGACAGATTGAATGATCTTTCTTGGAAATCTATTACTGACGCATTTATTATGTATGTGCAGATAAATACTCCTTGGACATGCCGAGCCCACCTCGCAAAACCCAACAGAATTACAAAAGGAACACGGCTGCCTCCTCACCGCAGACCTCCTCTTTCCTTGCGCCCTTACTCCCCTCTCATCCTCCGCCTGCTGTCAGGATGAGTGTGGGGCTCTTTGCTTTCCCAGATGTTAGCTGGCAGGAAGAGGCTGCACGTCTGTCATCAGTCAGGGCAAGTGACAGCCACGTCAGCGGCCTGTCACAGCTGCCGTTCTTCAGGTCACTGGGGGTGTCACCGACAAGCCTCTGCACCCAGCCGTCTATCGCAAATCTGCGGAGGAGACTAAAGGAGCCTCTGGTTTGGCAGGATGGCGATAAAAATATAAAAGCCGCAAACCTACTCTTTCAACATGGTGACCTCAATCCAAAGATTTTCTTTTCAGATTTGTCTTATCATATGTTAAAACCACAGGATGTTAAACTCCCTCAAAGAGAACAAAACTGCATAACAGATTATGTGTAATCCTTGAATACGGCGCAGCAACAAATGGATGAGGCATCAGACATAAGTCTATTTCTAGGTTGCCAACTAAACACCTATGCACAAATTCATGTGGACAAGGACTTATGCACGCTGCCTGCCCACACACTGACGTCAGCTCCGGCCGACCTGTATAAATAAATGTTCGATACAGTAAGCCACCAAATGTTACAGTCCGATCCTGCAGGGCTTTAATGAAACCATTTTTCCCCCCCCACCAAACACGGTTACATCACCAGCCAGAAAATGTTGTGACCTATTTTGACTGCAAATGAATCACAAACTATCTTTGAGAGTCTTATGAAAAAAGATTTCAATATCTGGTACCTCTCAAACTCAATCCATTTCAGCTGACTTACACGCCTAAAATAAACCTAAACACAGATTTCTCTTACTCAGGCTGGAATGACTTCCTGACTGCTTTAATATAAATCAGACAGCACATCAGGGCAGGGTCACTGTGTGAGCATTTGCGAACCTCTCGTTTTCTTGTCAAATTAAAATAATTGATAAGAGTAATAGATTACTCACTATCAGACGTTTCCGCTTGGTAGAAAGCCAGAAAAAACCTAAACTCATGTTTGCCTGAATGTGCTGCTTACACCTTCTTAAAGACAAAAACAGCATCATCTCAAACTTTGTATTTACACATCTGAACACATTCGAAGGAGAAGTCAGAAACAGGATCTGACAGCTTGCAATTGTTCAGTAAGTAGGGACTATAAAAGTGTTGCTTCCACTTTGCAACGCGGCCAGTTTTTCCTGTGAGGTGTATATTTGGAAAAATGGACGATAACTGGGAAGTGACTGGACTTGACAGCATACCAGTCCAACATTATACTGAATATACTGAAATCGAAACTACAGATGACACGTGATTGGTGGTGCAGTTAAAAAAAAATCACGATGACATGTGCTGATTGGTAAATAACTGGACATCAATAAGTTGAGCTTATTATATAATATTATACTAGAGTATATGTCATACTAACTAGGCAGCTCATTCTCTTTCTCTCGATAATACGTTCTTTATAGATGTGGATGAAGGCAGATGTGAATCCCTGTATATCACTGTCAATCATGCCTTTTATCCTGTTTTCCTTCTCTCTCCCCAACCGGTCGCGGCAGATGGCTGCCCCTCCCTGAGCCTGGTTCTGCCGGAGGTTTCTTCCTGTTAAAAGGGAGTTTTTCCTTTCCACTGTCACCAGAGTGCTTGCTCATAGGGGGTCATATGATTGTTGGGTTTCTCTCTGTATGTATTATTGTACGGTCTACCTTACAATATAAAGCTCCTTGAGGTGACTGTTGTTGTGATTTGGCGCTGTATAAATAAAATTGAACTGAAAAATTGAATTGAATTTCTAAATGTTACCAATACAAACAAAGACAGTGGAAATTAAAGCACAGTTTTAAAGATGAAAGACATTTTATGAAAGTTTGATCTCATTTGACCTTAACGAAGAGGTCAGCGGTCCAAATTCATGTATCATTCCCTATATGTGTTTATGCTGTCAGTACAAACAATGACTATCACTTTGATATCGATGTCATATCGAATCAATCTACTGACCTTGAGGGAGATGTCAGAGGTCAAATGTGACCTGATTTTTTAAATCTTTATATGTTGCTTTCTATATGTTGACAATACACACCACACTTGTAAGAATCAGGGTTAGCGAGGTGGCTTATCATAAATTTTCGGATGGATCTGAGACAAATTTTAATGAATTGTTAACACGACCGCACTCTACACCCCTACAGAATTATCGAAGGTTTATCAGAATTCATTGAAGATTTTTTGAGCTACAGTTTTGTGTGTACAAACAGACAGCACACAAACTCTGTAAAAAACAAAACCTCCTTGGTAGAAGTGAAAATTATGTGGCTTCTTGTGTTGGCGCTTGCTCTGTATGGACTAAAAATCCACCGTATGCTCTAAAGACCCATAAATAACAGGTGCCATTTGTGGTTCAGTGCACCGCAGGGGAGTTCAGAAGGTCGGGTTTGACTTTCTTTGATTCTGAACTTCTCTCTCAAGAAATCCCAGCAGGAATTAGGACTCTTCAAACTTTTATATCATATTTTCCCTCAACCTCTGGGTTTATAATCTGAAAAAAGAAAAATTCCAGTCTCCACAGGAAAATATTTAGCAGTTTTGACAAACGATGTCAAATTGTGAGATCAGAAACATATGCAAACATACATGGGAATACAGTATATGAGGTAAAAACAGTTTGTGCAGTTCTAATGAGCTTGAAAGTCAATATTTGGTATGACCATCTTTATTCTTCAACACAGCCTGAACTCTCTTAGACAAGCATTCATTGGGAATAGTTCTTCAGACTTCCTGAAGGACATTCATCAAAGCGCTTCTTTGGCTCTTCTCCTCTGTGAAAATGATCCCACTCTGCTACAATAATATTGAGATCCGGGCTTTGGGGAGGCCAATCAATGGCTGATAGTGTTTCGCTGTGTGTTTTTTGGTATGTTTTTAGTGCGTTGGCAGTGTGTTTGTGGTTATTGTCATGCTGAGAAATCAAGGCCTTGCTAATAAGACGTTTTCCAGAGAGTATTATGGATGGTAGATCAAAATCCATGTATATCTTTTTTTAAAAATTATTATTTAATTCCATGAACTGTGACCAGATCCCCAACACCACTGGCTAAAGGTTGTTCCCAACTATGACAGAGTTGTATAGTTGTATAAAACATGATCAATAAAAACAAAAAACAGATACTGCGCACATAAAAAACCATCCACCTCCGCTCCACACCGTGAAAGTCAAATAAGGTCAAATATATGAAAAAACATGACAGAAAGCAGCATCAGCATTTCTAAATAGTCTGCAAGGTTTCAAGTCTTCCTATGTAAGCTGAAGATTATTTTTTAAGCAGAGACTGACGAAAACTTCTGAAATTAATATAACGGCATCTGAGACACAGAAGAGTGTGAGCTCGCATTAAAAATGGACCTTAAAAATAACCAAAAAGTATCCTCTTGATCAAATGGAGAAATATTGTTTCCCCCCCCATTTTTGTTCCTGTGCTTTCATTACAATGTTTTTGTTTTCATTTCAAGGGTTGTCAGCTCATGAAACTACCTAAGCACACAAAAGACCGTGGAACCTTTCCATTTGGGGGGGAAAAAACCCTTTAAATTGGCACTGAAATGTTTTCCTAAGACAGCAGGAAAAAGAAAATGAGAGATCTGAAAGCTAAGCCAGGGGTGTCAACACGGAAAACTGTCCATACTAATTACTTCCCAGAGGGAGTTTCCACTTTATTCCCTCTCTGTTGTCAGCAAAGTCACAGATTCAACTGCAAGAGAGCGCTCTTACTTCCACTCCCAGGGAATGCTCAGCATCCCATTTCCATTTTGATTTGCAGTCAAAGTATAATACTGCCGTTGTCTTCTATTTAAATGCAAAACATGACACTATTCAGAGTGTGTACTGTATGTATAGTGCCGCAACAGAGATGCAGTTCATAGACGCTAATCAGGAGCAGTGTAACTGCAGGGCTACGATGACACCCTGCCTAAACCAATCCGATTATATTGATGTGTTTATTTACTGCATGTGCTCAGGGTTATCATAACTCATCGAAGTTGCACCCACACCCTCACCGTGCTTTATCTTCTCTCCCATTTCTTCCCTTATTCATTTTTTAACCCCACCTTCCATTTCACCCTCCTGCTTTTTCAGCTGTTTTTTTCCCCCTACTGTGTTCACTCCAGTCTTCATCAGTCATGCACTCATTGCTGTTCTCTTTCTTTCCCATTTCTCCTCACACTCCTCCTGCCTTCCCTCTTTTCTATTCAGATCACTCACCTTCATTTCAACACCCCTCCTCCCCCTGATCGCTTCACGTCATCTCTATCCTTTCCTCCCTGTGCCTCCATCCCTCCCTCGTGAAAAGCCACGGACCAAGGACGCAATGGGCTGATAACAGTGTGATGTGCATTTGCATGGCTTCGTGCCACTGAACTCTCTTCTGTCAGACTCCTAATAAATGACCTCTGCTTCTATTGATACGTGTCTGATACGTCAAAAATGTCAGATTCACCAAGTTAACTATAAAGGCACAGTATGCGGCGTGTAGCAGTGCGTGAGTATGTGAGTGCGGTGGGCTAATGATCTTAGATGCTGGGTGCTGTCTCAGCAGACTGACATCTGGGTAATGAAGTCCTGATGATCTTTCTGGAATAAAAGTTCGACATGATGTAGAGCCATGCTGCCATAACTTTATGCTGCTTCGGTGGCCATTTACCTGCAGCCTTGTCAGAACTCTTACTGCCACATGTGGATGTGACACAGCAAGGATTATCAAGGCCCACCTCACACCTGGCATTAACACAGCGCCTGAGAGATAACACTGTCCTTTTAGAGTGTGTGCAAAGGAAGCCAGGGAACATCGAAGACCTGACCATACCAGCCTTTTTAAGATAATCAGGCACATTTTTAGTCACTTCAGGAGCAAAGTGGAACTCACCTGTCAGAGGAAACAAAGGCACACTCCAGAAACGAATGGAGATCAAAGTGTTTTCTGCCAGCCTGAGTAGTAACTTGTTAAATTTGACATGCCGTCAAAGTACTGGGTGCTTTTTAGGCAAATGAGATCTTTATTGCCAATTAAAGGGATGGAAGTATAACAGGCACGGACAAACATGCAATCATTTCCATGATGTTAGGTAATTTGGGTATTCACACTTAGCTGTCAGACTATTGACCACACTCTCAGAAAGACCACGGTGGATATAATAAGTATACACAAATCGAAATCAGCAAAGGAATGGCTTCGCCAGAAGAAAATTAAAGTTTTGGATTGACCCAGCCAGAGTCCAGACCAACATCCAACCGGAAATCTGTAGGGTGTCCCAAAGTGGGCTGTGCACAAGAGAGGCCCTAACATTATGACAGATTTGAAGTGTTTTTGCAAGAAGAGTGGGCCAATATTGCCAAGTCAAGATGTGCCATGCTGATAGACTCTTACCCAAAAAGACAGAATACTATGATTAAATAAAAGGGTGTGCGACTAGCTTATTGTATGTTTTAAAAAAACAACAACATTTTTTACATTTGTTAGCTTTATAGTTGAACTGTACAGGTCTATAGGTCACATAAAAGGTGGTAAGAGTTTTGAAATGCTTTATTATGCTCTCATGTTTTAACATCACAAAAACCTGGCATTTTTAATAGGGGTGTGTTCACTTTTTATATTCACTGCTCATGGAAACAGAAAAGGAAAAATAATACAAAAATAATCCATAATGCTTAAAAGCACAGGGCAGGGCTATGGGTAGAAACTGGTTACAACCACTGCACTAAAGGATAGAATATTAGTGCCACATTTGTCTCACCTAGGTGTGAAAACTGTATGCATGTATTAGCACTCAAGAGATAAGCTTTAATTACCATCGCTAAAGTAGCAGCTATGGCTAAGGCTGTAGATTAGGTGATCCAATAATTGCAAAGTTGATGGTCTAGCAAGAAGGAATTTAGCTGTTGCTTTTATATATACACCAGTCAGGCATAACATTATCACCACCTGCCTAATATTGCGTTGATCCCTCTTTTGCTGACAAAACAGCCCTGACCCATTGAGACATGGACTCCATTACACCCCTGAATGTGTTCTGTGGTATATGGCAACAAGATTTTAGCAACAGATCCTTTAGGTCCTGCAAGTAGCGAGGCGGGGACTCCATGGATCGGACTTGTTTGTCCAGCACTTCCCACAGATGCAAATTTGAAGGTCAAGCAAACACCTCAAACTCGTCGTTGTGCTCCTCAAACCGTTCTGAACCACTTTTTCTTTGTGGCATATATATATATATATATACAGTTTGT
>VUQG01023180.1:19928-36369 GCA_015106755.1 Etia nguti
ATACTTATTTTTTTTGTCATATATATATATATATATATATATATATATATATATATATATATATATATATATATATATATATATATACATACCCATCTATTTCCTCCCTTCCGGGAAAGACAAAATGTAACACTGGCATGATGGGCCCGGTGGATCTGTTACATGCTTTGCTGTGATACTGGACTGGATCCAGTATGTGTTTGGAATGGTTCCCTATTATTTCTCTTTGTTTTTTAAAATCACATTCACAGGTACAAATAATAACATAATAACCGGTTTAGTGGTGCTAATAATAGAAAAGAAAGTGAACAGTGGCAGAAGAGCAACGCCACATTCAGATTGGGCACCTGCAAGGTAATGTATTCAGTCTTTAATAGACAGAATAATTACTTTCTGCAACAGCGATCAGGTGTGTAGTTTTGTCAGTTGTGCCGAATCAGACGCAGTTTCCACCAGAGATGCAGCAAATAAGATAAACCTGAAAAAGATTTGCTTTTGAGGATGCAATAAACAGTGCTGATGTGTTTTGCCAGCAGAGAGTTGATTTGGTGTGCTTATATTCAGATGCACATTGTCCATCAGCCCTTGTATGGGTTTACCTATCCTGCTGCTCCCCACACCCCCTCCTTCTGGACATAAATTATGTTATCCTTATTGAACCAGCTCATTTGTTTTCCTCGCTGATGATGCACATGCTATATCATATAGAGTCCAAGCTTTCTTTAAGGTTGTCTTCTGTTTGCCCTGCCTCACTGTGTATCAGTGTGTGAGGCAATTCTGTGCGCCCGTGTTTTTTTCTCCACACTCGATTTCACTTGTTTCGCCATTTCTGATAGAGTAAATTGATGCGACAGGAGCACTCTCTCTCTCTCGCCTAGGTGGCAGATTTTACACTGACAGTGAAGAATTTTTTGTGTTCTTCTCCCAAACAAAAGAAAAGAGGTTGCCGACAGGGGCAAACCAAGCACATAAACCGTTGACAGACAAAGAGGAGAAGATACAGAAAATGGCAAGCGGGAGATTTCTTAGGCTAAATGTGAACACCATATACCGTATAGAAGTTAAAGTGCATACTATTAATCTCCATACTGGTACACACTGCTACAGTATGTGTAAGTATGTTAAAACAGCAGCGGACTGTATTAAAAACTGCAAATTAACTGACACAAATTTGATGGGAAACTGAAAAAATAAAAAAAGTCATTATGTTCTTTTTTTTCAGCGTTGAGGATTATGCCAGCATGTTTTGCACTCAGCCTTGCGGACTGGCACTGGGAGTTGACATTGCAGGAAGAACCGGGTCAGAAGTCTTTACTGTGCTCATAGAGGCCTGCTCCATCCTATTTGTGCCTCCTCCTCCGCCTCCCTGCGCTGCACACAACAAGTGTGTGTTTTCGTAAGCCAGATGAGACAGCAGGCCATCTGGTGGCCTTCATCTGAGAGGTGAGTTTGGGGGCAGCTACACGGAATGGAATTATGGCTCGCTATCTTACATTCACCTCCTGCTCTGCTTTTAATAACTCCAACTCTAACTCACTCTCTTGTAAACGACAGGTTGGCGGCACATGCTCCGTTGGTCAACATCAGAAAAGTAGTACCAAAAATTAAGCTGAGGGTTTTTCCAACAATGATTTATGGCACAGTGGGACAAATAACTAGACTGTAGTTCACCTGACAAAGAAAATCAAAGCACAAATCATAATGATGAAAATCAAATCATAATGATACACAAAATACTTAGTTTTATCCATCTCTTTATGCTGACTCAAGTTTGGAGTTTGCACAAGTAAAAGAAAAGATCTGCTTGAGGGAATTGAAATTTTAACACTTTGACTTTGGCTTCATTTTTACTAAAGTACTTTTACATTAAAGTACTTCAGTTTTAATTCAAAAACAGGGTAGCGGGATTTCAAACGTGCAACCCATTCAATGGGAAAGACAGCTGGACCTTTAAAAGCATGCACTGTAGAATAGATGCTGCAGGGTATTATTTATGAACATTACAGTTCAATCAAATTGTCCTTGATGCTTCTCAAACCTCACTTTAATAATTTTTCCATAACTAAGTTATTCTCCAGTATATTCTGAAGCTCTTGCCATTTTTAGAAGAAACAGAGGGTAGAAGTTTTAGAAACGGCCACTTCAAGAGTTCATAACCAGACTGAAGAAAAGTTAACAAACTGTGGATAATACTTTGTCATCTATTAAAAAGAGCAGTTGCATTCGTGTACCTGTGTACCCATTTATTAAGTCATTATAAATCATTACAAGTCCTGCGAATCACGATCTTCATCCCAATAAAGTGCCTCAAACTCAGTAATTCTTCTATTCCTGTAACCTGGACTTCAAATTTTTAGAGGGACACTCATGAATTCATTTTATTAATTTATTTTTTTCCCCTTGAAAAATAAGTCAGATGGTTATACAAGTCTATACATTGGCTTAGAACAGCCTGCATTGCAATTCTAAATGATCAGCAAGCATGAGACACATGTTGGATGAAACCATGTTGCCTACAGCTCATGAAGATACCAAATATAATACAGCACTCACCCTGTGCTTTCCATATACAGGGATCACCCGCAACATCAAAACCACTGACAGGGTGAACTTAATAACACTGATTATCTTGTTACAATGGCACCAGTCAAGGGTTGGAATATATTTGGCAGCAAGTGAACATCCACTGCTTGGACCTGATGCGGCGGAAGCAGGAGAAAAGGGCAAGAGAGCCTTTGCAAGCTGTCACGGGGTTAGTACATCCTGGACAGGCTGCCAGTTTATTGCAGGTCTGACTCAGAGAGACAAAAAAACATTCATGCTCACTTTCCTTTGGCCAACTTAGAATCACCAATCAATCTAACAAGTATATCTTTGGACTGTGGGAGGAAGTTAAGTCCCTGGAGAGAACCCACACAGGCACACGAACTCCACACAGAAAGGTCCCAAACCTACTGATCAAACGAGGACGCTGCTAACCACTGCATCACACTTTCATGCCAGTGGTTATCCCCGATGCCTCTTTCAACAAGATAATACACTCTGCCACGCTGCAGAAATTAATTAGGAATGGTTTAAAAGGACACAACAAGGAGTTTAATGTGTTGACTTGGCCTCCTAATCCCCTACATCTCAATGCAATCAAGCATCCATACTGTGATCTATCCATCTGAACTTACAAGACTGACAGGACTGTTTCCAACATCGAGGTCTTGTGGGTTCCACGGCTCATGGGTCAATCTTTTTATCGAGGCGCCCACATAACATACGTGTGTCATTTTCATTTTTGTTGGTTCCGCTCCTGTTATCCACAATATTCCCTATGTTGGCTTTTTCATCTTTTCAGGGACAATCAATATAATTCTCTACATTTTGTAAACATAATTTCATTTTTAAATTTACATATACATAGAGTACATAGACTACATGAATAATTCATAGCGTTGCTTGAAAAGTCTGCCCCATTTACTGCTGCATTGCAAATGTGGGCTCAGGTGCCAGGCACCATTTTCAGTATTAGCCAATGGACTAGTTGACATTCATGCAGGCTACTGCTAAACCAAGGGCAGAAGGCTTTAAATCATTGTCAGAGCTCGACATGGATCTGCACACTGAACTTCTGACTCCACTCTGTTGGTAGGGAGCAACAGCAGATGATCCTGGCTTAAGTTAGACAAATAACTCCCCTTCTTTGCATCATACCCCCTCGGTCTGCTTTGGGCTACTTTTGTCAATATCTTGTTCTACTTCGCAGCTCCCTTACTCCATCCTGCCGAGCTCCTTTCCCTCTTTTTTACTGCATCCTTTGTTTGAGAGCCGTTTGCTAGATTGAAGGCTATCACAGTGAAACACGAGTCTGTTATCAATCTCAGCAGAGTATGTAGTGTCTACCATCTCTGGTGATCACGTCCAATTATTTTTCAGTGTTTTATTTGAAGAAAGAAGAAGCTGTGCTCCAATTATTTATAAGCAGCCTAACCTCTACCCTTCTGACAAACCACTTCATTAAATTATAAAAAAAAAAAGCAGTGCCATTCAAAATTCTTCAGACAAAGAGCTGACCCACCCACCAAACTGACCACTGCTGTCCATCATGTGCAATCTGTCTTCCCTATATCAGGCCCAAACACACACAGAGCCAATGAAGCACTAACATGTCAACATAATGAAATTAGACAGCGTAGTTAGTGACGCAGCATTGTCCTTGTTCATTTGTGGCACCATTCCCATCCCACACAGACTGTTCTCCCCTTCCAGAGCTCAGGGACCAGGATATTGCTAATCGCTTACAATAGAAGGATTAGGAGGCGAGGACAATAGGGGTCTAAATGTCAGAGCCTAGCACCTGTCTAAAGCCCTGTCTGTTGGACAACAGTCAGTGGATAGGAGGTGGCTGGCAAATAGCAAAATGTAGCTTGCTGATAACTGACGGGGGCTGTAGCTAAAGGCCTCTGGAGAGTAGCAATAAATCAGACCAGATTCGGGTCAGCCAAGTACAGTCTAATTTCTAATTTGGACAAGAACTAAAGCTTATTGAGGGTTTCTCTCAGGGGAGTGGGGGATTTGTTCAACTTTCAACGTTGATTTCAATTCATGTGGCACTATCCACCTGCTATATGGAGCTACAGAGCTCAGGACTTGCAGAAACCCTGTTATCTGGTCAAATTGCCGCGACTTTGTTGTGTTGACTAACTGTTACTGATGGGAAACATCAGGCTTTAGTAATTTAATGCAATTATGCATTAAATTAAAAGATAATTTCCAATATCTCAAAGTGAAACCTCACGCTAAAAGCATTGCTAATAGTTCCTTCCATCACAGTTTCTAGAAAATACATACAGACATATACAGTACGTGGGAAAAAATACAATCATACATACATTGTAGGTAACCCAAAATAGACCTGTTTAAAAAAAGTCAGTACAAACAATTCAAAAACAGTAATGGACTTAAACCAAATGGAAATTGTGTTGTTAAATTCTAAGGATAATTAAATAAAAGAAAAAATGTAGACAGCCAGTACAGGGCCAAATATTAAGGTCAGCAAAGAGAGCAACATGATCCCGCAACAATTAACAGCCTATAATGCATGTTTTGTTTTGGGGGTTTTTTTTCATGTCAAAGTTCTCTTAGTTTTACACATACTCGTATTTAATTAGCAAACAGGGGGTTTCCTCAGATCAGTATGCATTTAGACAACAGCGCCTTACTTAAGTCGATTAGATTGAATATACAGATTCCAGCCTCAACTTCATTTGCAACAAAGACAGTGGGACACCAATGACCCGGTGATGGTTCTTCTCTAAAATGGAAAAGATTTTAGGTTCTTAGTATCATGACAACCCTCAGAGTATGTGATGATAATCTCCCTCTTAGATCAGATTTGGATATTTCATATGTGCAAATGTCCATTACATCTAATTAAGATGCACAGGTCACAAAGTTGTCAAACCCATTTGTGTTCCTGTTCTTTGGGGATTAATATTCTGATTCTGCTCAGTTTGGTGTCTGCGTTTGGAAAAGTTGGATAAGAACCGAGGTAAATAAGAACTTCACAATGCAAAAATACTTACTTGTACTGTTATCGTTTAAGTGAAAGGACAGAAAGAAGAAGCAGCTTTAGTGTTGCCACAAGGCAAAGTGCTTTTCTCTAAATGTCTTCACTGAGTCGTATATACCTGCTCGTATTGATGTTGTGCTTTTCATGGTCTCATTTTTTTTGCTTTCTTCAGATGCAGCTCTATTAATTTGTACTATATCCTCCAGCCCATATTGCAAGCTTAATTGGCAAGGCACAGGATATGAGAAAGCAAATATTGCTTAGTGTCACTGGTATAAAAATTGTAGTCTCATAATAGCCGAGTCTCTGGAGAAAGATGGCGTTCTTTAGCGACTGTCTCTTTTCAAAGCAAGGGCAAACGGTTTGGGGAAAATATTGAATTTAGAGCTTTGCGTGCTTTGCAAACCTGCAGCAAAGGATGAAGACTTCACTTTGAAAGATGCTACATTTTCGATTTTCTCTCCTCATTTTCATGCATGCGTTTTTGAAAACACAGCCTTGGCACACGACAGTAATTGTCTCACCAGTGCCATCCAAGCACTTCAAATTCATCCTGCTTGCTGCTTCACTTATGTGCAAGTGCCTCTTCCCATTCAGTAATGCTCACCCTAATCTTATCAGAGCATACTGCTTTCAGTCAGCCAGACAACCTCAATGCCTGCTCTCACCTCGTGATCAATGGAGATCGCTTCATGGGAAAAATGGAAAATCCAAAGAACTCTGTTATCAAGTGGATGGGACACAAAGGGAGGCTGAGAAGCAGAATTTCTTCAACATTCTTGATAAGTGGGACTGTGCTGCCACAGGCTGTCACATCAGACAGACCAAGCAGAACACAGGCCATTTTCAATACATCACTGATTGCCTTCAGTGTCCCAATCATATGGAAAATAAGCTTGGTGAATATGAAAAGGATTGCAAGCGGGATGCTGCACCATGTTCAAAGGGTGTTCTGTTCTTACATAAGGCAGCTGACAGAGTAGCTCTGTGTGCATCCTCAAATAAGTTGAACAGAAATGACATAATGTGACAGTGTGTTCATTATTTTTGAACCTGAAACAAATGCAAAACTACAGTAAAACATAAAGTACAACCGGCAGCTTCATAACACGGTAAGTGTTATGAATGAAAGTAATGTTACACTAATGAAAAAATAATAAAAATTATATTTGTTATCTTTAATGAACCACAATCTGGATATAGTTTGGTTAGTCTGTTGACTACCTGTCTGGGGCAAGAGTTAATAGATTGGGGATTCTGTTGCAACTATAGGCAGCGATACAACAGAGAGGTAGCCACCATGACGTCACACACTAGTTACTAAAAACCCACCGTCAAGCCCTGAGCTGAACGCTATACGGTAGCAAGCTGTCAATAATGAGCTAAGCTTGGCCTAAAGCTTACTCTGCTATTTGATGGTCACCCTGATCTACAAAACATGGAGCTCACCCTCTGCTGGCCAAAGGAAAGACTGTAGACTTAGCACATTGGGTTTTACATACAGTTTATGGATCTAATCAACAGATATGTGACCCATGAATTCCTGTTCTCTTTGCCAGCCGTTCTTTAAGAAAGCTATTAAAAAGCTAAGCTGTCGCCAAAAGATAACTGACGGGAGATGAATACTGTCCAGACATTTTGGAGTTCAAGATTTGCTCTCTATAGAAACATTTTTTTCTGCATGCAACCAAAGCCTGCTCCAAGACAACTGATCAATAGCAACGAGGCTACAAGACGACACCAACAGGAAATCCGAAAGCTTTCAGTAAAAAGAATCATTCGAGAGATTACTTGAACTGTAACGAGATTTCCACTTTGTCACAATTCAATTACTCATTTCCCCATGTGGCCACAGGATTGCGACCCTAAAGATGAATACTGGTCAGATGTGATTAATAGCAACAGATGTCTCGGTCATGGTGGGCCACGGAAAGTGCATCGCATATCCACATATCATCATGGAAGTCTTTATAAAATAACTAAAATATAAAACTTAAGCATCATTTAAAATGAACCATTTGCATTCATATGAATTTTTGTGCTAAGATCTGTATTGTGGCTTCAAAATGTGCATTAGTTTTGCCTATTCTATGGACTTCTTTTTGTGTGTTGAAGAGGAAGATGTTGACCTGGCCGATATGACTCATGGGCACTGAGAACATCCACTAACTAGCGTGTCATGGGAGCTGCTGCAGAGATATCTTTCTCTGGGTGACCCACGAGAACTGCTGCTCTCAGAGCAAAAGATAGTAGTTTCTTCCACAGGTAGGAAACGAATTTCATTTTTATTTATCTGCAACATTTTTGTGGTTTCTAAGATAAGAAATAATTTTAAAAATGTTCTACAAGATGTTTCTCTTAATCTTTTAGTGTAAGATCTTAACAAGATCTTGCTCCAAAACACACACAGCGCATGTAGTCTAATGGAGACGACTGTCAGGTCAGCCTATTACCCTCAATTTTTCCCCCTCTGTTACTGTCATTGAGACTATGACCTGAAATTCATGAATTTATGGAATAAAGCTACTTTTGGTTGCTCCCTTTTTCACACTGGGTCCCCCCAGCGGGTAGCATATTTGATTTGTCAAGTCTTTACACTGGATGCCCTTCCTGACGCAACCCCAAACAGATTTGTGCCTCCTCCCCGGCTCGAACCAGGGATCTCTTTCACTGGTTAGGCAATTGTGTGAAGGAGTACACTATGGAGCCGCTCATGACTTCATATAATGAATTTGTTAAATGACACAGAGAGCACATCAGGATGCATAGATGCTCTAATGGCCTCTGACAACTTGAACTATTGCATCCTTCATTGCTATAATAATTTAGGTGCAGCACATCTAAAGCCGAGCAAATATGGATAAAGCCACTATTAATATTCTTACCACACAAAAAATTAGTTTCCCCCTCAAGACCAAGACCTTGCAGCCACAAAGCCAGTGCTCTCCCGTTTTATTTTTTTCAGCTTTGAGCATCTTTTTGCAAAAGGACTGCATAGCTCAGTAATGCACAAAAATAAATTAAATGTCAGAAATCTCCAAACATAGCAGCCTTACGCTCGAAAAGCCTATTGTGTACACGCAGAGAAAAAAAATGTCTTACAGCATGAACCGTGTAGTCCAGGTCACGCAAAGATATGACCTATTTTAGATTTTGTAGGACAGCAAGCAAATAACATCAGGGCACAAAACACCATAGATTGATTTAGTGAGCTTTACATTTGAGAGTACGATAGGATGGATGTCAGTGACACTCATCACTTTTTAATTATCCACAGACCTTAACTGAAGTTGACACCTTCATAATAAGCTCATATGTCCTGGGAACTCACTTGACACAGCGATGGTGTGTCTGGATATTATGATTAGCTATTTAAACAGTCACCTGCCTATCAGTCACGCAGACTTACATCACAGCATCGTGCTGGGATCATTTTAAAGAACAAATTAACAAATGTGTATATGCTAATTGTGATTGTAACAGCTATTAATGAGTTCAACAACCATGCTAATGGGAAGCACTCATGTTATTGTGTGAAAAAGACTAACAAATTTGCAATTAAAACAAGTGACTAACCTTAAAAATAATTTAAATATTCACATGAAAAGCACGCAGAAAAAAAGTTGCATCTGCAAATCACAAATAACAAAAAAACAGAAAACAAATGGAGCAAAGGATTATTGGCGAGGGGGTGGGGAGTCAGCAAAACAAAGCACTAAACAAGAGCATCCTTCCTCTATTCTATAAAAGAAAAAGCTGGTGATCACCCACTTTCTGTGTAAAGGCGGAAACCTATCAAGGGCCCCCAAGCATTTGTCTGAAAAACTGACATGGCTGACAGAGAGAGCAAGAGAAAGAGAGAGGGACGGGGGAGAGAGGGAAAGGCTGACTGTCTCCTTGCATGTACTTAGGAGCTGCCAAACCTTGTGTGATATTAATGTCATCTGCCTTTTGTAATTTGACTTGGGAGTTCAAATCTTGTCTCAGCTTTGCCTCTCTCATGTCTGCAGGGTCTTACATCTCCCGCAAAGAAAAAAGGAACAGAGAGCATTGTTGGGCTTTAGTTTCAAGCAGATGTCAGATGCACCTCACTTCCTACAATATACCGGGATGAGTCTGCCTCTTGCAGGAGAGGAAAAAAAGGTCATTTGCCACCACTCTCGGCATTTCACAGCAATATTTCTTGCGTATGAAGTGGTAAATGGGAGCCTTAACTCACAGATGGCACGCACTTGGGTGAGAGTCATAAACTGACTGCTTCCTCTGAGGGATTTGTTTGTGTCGAGCGCCCGATACACATCCAGGATGCCTTTGATAAATCCTGACAGTGGCCATCAAATACAGTGTCCATGCATGATTGTAAGTTAGCTGTGGAGGCAAACATGCCAACCAGCTTGAGGTCATTTATCTTGAAAGGGAACAATAGGTGATGCACCACGTTGACAATTCTCTGTTTAGGCTGTCTATTTATGGTGTCACACCAGCAGGAAATGCCTGCTCACACATATTTCAGTCCATCTTTGAAAAAGTAGTCAATCTTAATGTATTACTTTGTTTTTTGCTTGTCAAAAGAGCTCTCAGACTACATATTTTAACATGTTTTCATCCCTGGGGCATGAAACACTGCGTGGTTTCTAACCTAAACCATGATTTGCCTGCTTGTTAAGTTAAGTTGCTACCAAACAAGCACTGGGATACCACAGAGAGTTAAAGCCCAAATTCATTTAATCTCCAAGAAAATGATCAATGTGGCTGTTTTCCCAGGTGTTTGTGTAACCATTCATACATCTGTGTGTAAGGATTTAGGAGGTTTAGGGGAGTTACAAGATAGGAGTTAGCTAGCTAGCTAGTTAGACAGCTAAAGATAGCATGCCATGCTCTGACTGAAGTATTTCTCACAAACAAAACTTAGCGCACGGCCAAAACTTGGAGGTAAACATCACAGACATATAGGGTAATGAAGTTGGGCTAGGTGACATAAGATAAAAGGCCTCCTCCAAAATACAAGGCTAGGTGTGTCTATGTTATCAGCTGGTTTGGATTACTTGCTGAAACCAAGCTTAACAGACGAGATATAAATCCCTTTGAGGTTGTGTCAGGAAGGGTGCCCGGCATAAAAATATGACAAATCAAACTGAGCTGCCCGTTGTGGGGGGCCCTTGTAAAAAAGGGAGCAACCAAAAGTAGCTCAAGTTAAGCTTAGCATCCACACTAACATACTAGTTTACCTGAGAATAATTCCCTTTTGACAGTAGGGCTCTGATATATCCACTTGCTTGTGGCAATAGCGGTTTAAATGTTTATGCTTCATAATAATTTGCCAATGATATAGCAACGCCACGCATTAACATCTCCTAGCATGCACAAGAACAACACAAGCCGAGGCATGTCTGACAGCGAGAGTCATGCAAGAAAACTGTTCTCGCTAAAGATGAAAAACAACAAACTTGCTTCACCAGTTGAGGCAAAAACACACCATCGAGTACAACCAGGCCACCCACAAACAGAGGAGACACCGCCAACTGTTGATGTGAGACCCAAAAGTAAACAAATGGCTCAACCAAGAATCGCTGGAGCACTCGCCAGCTTGCACTCTATATGACAGGAAGAGCAAATGGATGGAAATTACTGTTGTGCTAATAACATATAACATCCCAGACAGGAAATATTTTTTAAATGTAATTATATTATGTAACAATATTGTGCAGCTATTTTAGAGTTAAGTTTTTGTTTTTGTTAACCGCATAAGACTGGAGTACACTTTATGCTATACTTGTGCTTAAAATTTATATTCAAAACACTACCGAGGTGGCTTTTGTTCTTACATTTGAGTTATGCTGTGCCGCTGCCATTGTAATGCAATGCTACTGTTGGCACCTAGTGGCAATAGATTCACACTCTTAATTAAGTATTCTGTCATCAGTGGCATTCATTGAAAAAGACTACTACTAAATGTGACTGCCTGCAAGCTGTAATCACCAATAAAAGCATTTTTTCTCGATGTCATTGAAAAATATTAGTGCCACAAATTCCACTGAAATATCGTGATACTGTTTTCCGGCTATATCGCCTACCTTGACCCAGAGTACACGCACTAACAGCAGAAACATAAACAAGAGTAGCACAGATTACACCCTGTGTTTTGCATTGGTCACATCTACAACAACTAGATGTGGACCTGCAAAGCTCTGCATTAGCACCAACAGAACACCCTGCATCCATATGTCACAAATCTAATTTTTGGAACTTAAATGTAAGGAAAGATCACTAAAAACAGATTTATTACCACAGCTTCCACAACCATTTAGCCTTTTCCTTAAAGGGGTCTATCGATCAATAAAGTGACAAAGCTCTAACAAGCTTCCTGTCTGTTCTTCGGCAGCTGACCCTAACCTCTGACCTCCCAGTGGAGGAAAGCATCTGCTGGAAACTGTCCTAAATCAACAACAGATCACATTACATGTTTAAAAGGGACCATACACATTTGCTCTGCTCTACTTGCTCTACTTCCTATAGTCTTTTTCACTGACAACACAAGAGGTCTACTAGCCTGCACTCTACCCTGGATTTCCATATTCTGATTCATGTTTTGGCACTCCTCAAACGAGACTGTCTACCCACACAAATGCTTAAAAAACATCAAAAGAGTCCAGCTTCCACCCTCAGATGAATATCTTAGGCCACAAGGCAAGGGGTGAGACTTTCCAGAGCAAATAACACAAAAGCAGATGAGCCAGAAGCCAATGAGCAAGATCTGTAATTATGCAGAGAGAGTGCAGAGGTGAGTTCGTGTTCAAACCAGAGAAATGGAAAATGAAGAAGAGCATCAGTAAATTGCTGGAGCCAGTGAATTAAATTTCAGAAGACACTGGCACCGACTATGAATATCAGACCAAATAATCAATACGAGAAATGTTGCCTCCATGTTGCTACTTTGCCGACAGACTGGATTTTCCTTCACTGGATACTGCCGGACAGGCACACAAGTGCATCGAATCGCACTTTTGGAAGCATGAATATCTGGATCAACTATTTTAAAATCACAAATAAGCATTATCTCAATATACTGATGAGTAGTATCTTTTTCCAGTCACTGGAGCATTTCCTTTGCAGTAGCCAGAGGTCAAAGTGGATCAAGGGGATTCTGGCAGGGAAGTGAAGAAAAATTAGTTACATCTATGAATTATTAAAGAGGGGGTTTTGATGTAATATTTGTAAAACAAAGATGATCCAGATTGTACTTACTTGACTTTTATATTCTAACTAGGGCAACACATTATGAAAGTCTAATTTCTACGGCTTAAACAATGAGAATAATGTTTAATTTTATTAGATCAAATGGAAAATCTTGCTTACCCAGTTTCTGCTAAACACATGCCACCTAAGTAATTTCCTCTTTATCTGTTTGACCTTAAGTCTTCAGATGACTAACATAAAATGATTTAAATCTAATGTCTTGACCTTTCAAAAGCCATTCATAAAAAGGTCAGGTTTTACTATGCAAATATTCTCATTAATGCAAAAATTTTCTTATTAAAGGGAGTGGAAAGGTAAGTTGTAAGAGTTTTTGAAAAGAAGTCCCTTGTTTTATGTGTATGTGTACAAAGATGAGAAACCAAGAGGCTAAAAAAAGCATGTTCATTTCTTTATGCAGCTGCCACCTTTATTTACATATTCACAGCTGAGCTAGTATATTTTCCAGCTAGTACGACATATAGCTAGTGCTGGTAATTCTTACTACTGAAGCTGCTTAATCTGCAGTTTGTACATTCCTTTTGTTACACATATACTGCTCTTCCTCACATACACTTAGTTTGCAGGTATAACTGTAAACTGTCAAAAAAGTAACTGCTGTTTAATTGAATTTTCCCTCACATTTGTCAAACTCAAACCATAACTATGCAATTCGGAAAGAAATGACAGAAATTTATTTTTAAAGAAATAAACTGTAATTTCATTTTCTGAAATTTGCACATTTGAATATAGCAAGCTACACTCATTTGGCGGGTTCATTAGGTACACCTGTTCAACTGCTGCAGCAACTTCGAGGCATTTAGAAAGGGTCAAGGCAGCCTGCTGAAGTTGAAACTGAGCACCAGAATGACGAAGAAAGGTGATTTAAGTGACTCTGAATGTGACTCTGAATGTGGCGTGGTTGTTGGTGCCACACAGGCTGGTCTAAATATCTCAGAAACTGTTGATCTGCTGGGATTTCGTCTCGTTTTGCTGAGTCCTTCCAACAGGATACAGCACCATGTCATGAAGCTAAAATCATCTCAAACCGGTTTACTGAACATGACAATGATTTCAGCTCACTCAAATGGTCCCCAGAGTCCTCAGATCTCAGTTCAGTAGAGCACATTCAGGATGTGGTGAAAGAGGAAATTCACATCATGAATGTGCAGCTGACAAATTTGCAGCACCTGTGTGATGTTATCATGTCTCAGACTCAATGCCACAAAGAATTCAGGCAGTTCTAAAGGCAAAAATGTAGTAAAACTAGCATTAATTAAGTAACTAATAAAGTGGCCATTGAGTATATACATCATGAAACCTATGAAACATGACTTTGTAAAGATAGTATCCTCTTTTCCCACACAATCCATTAGTAGTTTTAAAAAAAATTCTTTTTATTTTTAGTTAACTTAAATGGACTGGGAAAGACCAAAAAACACTACTAAAGGTGAAGTGGGACCCAGTGCAAGCATCAGTCCCTAACGGCCCTCATGTAGTATTTAAAGGAGCGGAGAGCAGGACCCAGAGGCTCCCAGGGGCCTAGCTGCAGCATAAACACTCTGCAGGTAATGGCACAGCAACAACTCAGCAGCTTCAGTATCACTGCTCCTCTCCACTGGAGCATTGGCATATAGGATAATAGCAAAGGAGGCTGCTGTAAAGATGTCTTATCAATGGTGAAATTGATGCTCGCAGAGGAAGAGAATCAGCGATTCACTATCCAAATGGCACTCCTCATACTCTAAATATACCACAGCTAATTATTCTTTTCACCTTTTTTTTTTTTTTTATTATTTTTTGGGGTATTGACCACTGTATTGAGTAGAAGAAAAACACACTTTACCCAAGAAATTTTCAATGATTTTCAAAAGCATTTTCCTCAGATGTGGTAATTGCAGCGCAAGTGGCATCTGTACTGAAAAGCTGAGGATTACAGGGATGCCATGGAGGGGCCAATAAGTCGTATGCTTTTCTAGAAAATGGAAATAAATAAGTCAACAGAACAAATGTTGTTTTGATCAACTTAAAGTGAGTTCCATGCAGTCTCTTCTTCGCCTAAGCTCTTATTTCGCATGACAAGACTTTGCTGACTTTCTCAAGTCCCGGTGACATTTTAAAAGCATTGCCCCCATGTTGGTCGCAGCGCTGTTCGTGTACACGGAAAAAAGGACAAACAAGGGCCCTTTTTCTCAGCTTTGATATCGTGCTTTCATTTTCATATGCACTCATGCCTTTTCTTTTCGTTGCAGGTTACGGGTTCATGAGTTCAAATTTATATTCAGACATCTATATGCTGAAAACGAAAGCACACTGTCAGGGAGTTTTGATGTGACTGTCAGATGTCTCATGAAAAGACACTGGTGAAATCTTCAGATCTCAGATGAGTTTTCAAAGACAAAAATTAGACTTCATGGCAGCAAAGATCCATCTCTAATATAACTGCTTCACAGCTTACAGTAGAAATGACAGGCTGTTAGCATTTCCCCTCTAACAGAAAACTGAGCAACTAAAATAGAGTCATTTATAGCTATAAGCTGCCATTAGCAAAATCTAAGCCCACAGGGCAGACGATTTGACAGTTAATGTGTTAGATTCAACACTAAAAAATGCTTTATTTCTTTAATTCTTGATAACAGGCTTACTGGCACTGCGGGGAATGCAGTTTTTACCTAATAGCTGGTTCAGATTCACCAAATGGGGGCTAACATCTCATAACCGAATGCAAGCTTTGGCAGAAGTGCCTTAACACTTAATCTAGAGAGGTTGGTAATCATTAGAGTCCAGATGTAAAACATGTTTTGCAATATAATGTGTCCCTGTAGTAACACAGAAATCATAATATATTGCCTAAAACTTTTGTCTATTTCAAAATATGAAAAAACTGTAGAGTGGTAATATTCTAAGGTATTTGATCTAGAAGATATTGTACTGGCTTTTAGCAGATCCACCTATTACACATGAAATGTGTTACTCACATCCAGTATGCTCTGTTTCTCCTTTCCAACATTATTTCCAAAAATAAGAGGATCTGACGGAGAAGGCCTGCTGGTACCTACAGAAATATGGTTGCGTGAGGAAGCACGCTTAGTTTGAAGTTAAGCTGAAGGTATTTGGCTCACTCTCACCCCAGAACTATGAAACAGGATTCATGGGGCAGCGAACGCTACGTCTTATTGGGGTACATAACCATGGTAACTGACCACGGTAGCAGACCTAGCCTGCTCCAGAGCAGCTTATGTTCGAAATAAGAAATTAAAACACACAAAACCACCACCTAGCTAACAATTAGATCTCTGTAAAACACTGTCACTGTTCCTGAAAGCTTTCTCTACCCTCAGTGCACAGATCCAAAAAGGTTTAGATTATTAGTAACTTTACTCCTTTTGTTTCTTGGCTGAAAGATATATCAATTATATTTTCAATATTATAATTGATCATTTAATCTTTACCCTC
Source organism: Etia nguti (assembly GCA_015106755.1). Taxonomy (NCBI): domain Eukaryota; kingdom Metazoa; phylum Chordata; class Actinopteri; order Cichliformes; family Cichlidae; genus Etia; species Etia nguti. The sequence continues at coordinate 36,178 of VUQG01023180.1, forward strand.
TCTAAGACCATCAGCACTATAGCTGCAGATGAGAGAATTAAACTGTCTTGAGTACAACTAAACAATAATTTCATGGAATAAAGTGACAACATTTTTCCCAGCTTTCCTGGGAAAAATCCTAATCTGCACATTCATATTCATTCATTCGCTTTTAAAACTATACCAAACAAACTAAACTAAAACTATGACTTT
>VUQG01023180.1:36389-53253 GCA_015106755.1 Etia nguti
TTAAAAAAAAATTTTACTTTTTTTTTTTTTTTTAATCAAAAAATGTAGTTTTCTCTTCCTTCAGAAAATCTGCCACTCTGTTGCCAGCAGATCTGCATGCTTTCCTGGCTGGTCAGACAATATAGATATTGCACGATATTGAATTTCATTTCATTTGATCATAATGGCCACAATATTACACTTCCTTTCCACCTAATAATATACTGTATTAAAACAAAGATACTGTAGTGCACTGTACCGTTTCCTGATTAGTAAAGGAGGTCTGTCTGAACAAACAAGTAAAAAGTATTTACAGTGGGTTAAGCCCAAAGTGATACACCTGTGTCATAGCAACAAGGATGGAGGACAGCAATAATAACAAAAGCAAAACAGAGCTCCATATTCAGCGCTTAAAAAGGTCCGCATCAGTGTTTATCTTTTATGTTATTTTTCATCGCATATTAGCTCCGCTTTCAGTCTCATTCTTCAGAGACTGATGGAAGGCTGTATGGAAGCTGGACAGCTCAGCCTCCGGCTATGTGCAGTTTCAGGGTAGACAGCTAATCAAGACGAGTGTTGGGTCAAGGTCGAGATGAACCGAGGGGGAGGGGGCAGGAACAATACACCACCTGTCTGAGAAGGGAAAGGATTTATGTCTTGTTAGGGGTCAGTTCACTGCTTGATGTTTTGCTTAGATTAGTTTACAGTATTGAAGTTTGGGGGTTTTTTTTCTACTTTTTCTTTAGCTTTTATGACCTCTGCACAATGGCAGGTCTGTGCTTTGTGCTGGTTTCAGAAGCAGGTACTCTGCATTTAATCAGCTGGTCTGAAGGAAAGGGTCTGGATGCTGACTGCACAGTGAGGGACCAGGAGAACCATTATCCCTGTGTGATGAAGACATGTCCTGCATCTCTCCCCCCCTCTGAGGTGCAAGATTTAAAGGCCACATCAGCAACCACGCCTTAAGCCAGCTGCTATGTTTTCACAGTGAACATTAAAATGCATTTTTGTTCTTTAAAAATATATATAATAGAAAATATTATACCATAGAGAAATTAAACACCTCCTGTGAAACTATTACTTGTAGATTTTTGGTTTTGATTTGACATTTGTTTAGTGTCTTAGTACATAATAAAATAAAATAAAAAGTTAAATGAATAAAAATGTGTGCAAGAGAGTAACTGCAGTATTTTATTGAATTAAAGGGGATTTATTATGCACATTTTTGCGTTCTACCAAGGAGCTTTGATTCATAGTTTGAAATATTCCTTATTTATCTTTCACTTGGCCAATTTATCCTGTGCCCAAAACAAGCTGCTTTATTGCCCTTTTCCCTCTCTCTAAGTATTTTTTCAACTGATTGGCCACCTCTCATAAACAGAAAGTGTGAATAGCAAGCGAGGGAGACGGAAAATAAGAAAAAGCACAAGCAATTCTGTGATGGACTGGTGACTTGTCCAGGGTGTAACCTGCCTCTTGCCCTATGACAGGCAGGGACAGGCTCCAGTACCCCTGTGACCCTAACACAGATAAAGGCTTAAGAGAGAGGACTGTTTGATGGAAAATAGCTCCTTTTTAAGCATTCAGAGTAGGCTCCAATAGCATTTCTGAAAAGGCGAGGTGGGTGGATTCTCAGGTTTCATCATGAAGCAGTATGTATTCTTTGTTTATACGTGGTGAATGTAACTATTCTGAGACTGTGCCCAAGGTTGATCAAGTGGTCTCATTATGTGCAAACTAATCTGTAAAAACACAGAAAGAAAGAAACAATACGTCACAATTCATACTTGAGCTCTACAAAAACTAGCTGATCTGAAAAGAAATTATTATTATAGTTATTGTAAGGCTGAGAAGAACTCACACTCACATATACTTTTGCTCTCAGTGTTCCTACAACACAACGTGAATATTATTGTGCTGTATGAGCTCTGACGTCCCTTTGGTTGCAAAGGCAGATTTTTAATTAATATAACAGGACATGAATTAAGTCTGAGGATGGTCCTTTTTATTTTAATCATTTTTAATACAATGCTGGGTTTGTGTTTATTCATTATCAGATTAAAAAGGACAGTTTTCAAATAAGCCACAACACCTTTTTTTAAATTATTATTATTATCATCACAGTTATTTATTTATTTATTGAGAAGCTGTGTGGGAAGAGCGCTGGAAAGTTTTTCGAATAGTTGCATCATCCCCCGTTTCACTTGCCCGAGCTGAACTGAAAACATGCCCCCCCCCCCCGCTGATGTGACAGCATCTCAAAGATTCCTCGTTCGACGTATGAGCCGCTTATGTCCCGGAGAGTAAAATGCACACACTATGCTGGGGACTTGTTTTGTAGCATAAACAGAAAGACTTCCATTGTTTTAGTCACAAGGGCAATTTACAGTCCAGGCCAGGCTTTCAGATGTGATGGAATTTTCTTCCCTCTGCATTAACAATCTGTTTACTTTCACTTTCAATACATCTATTGTAAAAACAGAGATTATATGAATTTCTCGAGATTTTAGGATTGTTTGCTATCTTAATAAACCTGAGCACAGTGAAACAATCTCGATGACACAAATGAAGTTTATCTCCCCAACTGCCAATCTTTCAAAGCCTTAAAGGCCTATTTAAAGCAGGCAGTGCTGTTTACACCATTTTAGGATATTTAATTGTTTAAAGTTAAAGAGAATGAAAAAAAGCAAGGTGCAGCTGGAGTGGTAAAAGTCTAAATGTGCCCTAAACCGACCGCACACAGCGCTTTTACCCAGAGTACCTAACTATTTTCCCATCATTAACCCATTCAAACCCTCACAACAGTGGCGTAAAGCTACAACAAAATGATGACCAAACCATCAGGAGCAATTTGGAGCTCAGTGGGTTGCTTGACCCCAACCTACACAATTTCTACCTGCCACAGAAACCATTCTTAAGTTAAATGTGACATATCACTTTGTAAAACTACCGTTTCTGATGCCTAAGCCAAAAATTTCAGCCTTGAATAACACCAAACTTGCTTGCACAGTGTAAGGGCTGGAGAATAATGGCACCATCAGTGTTTAGACTGCTTGCATATAAGCCTTGCTTTGAATATGCAATTCTCGGTGGCACCCAGTACAAAAAAATTCTCCTGGAAATGAAGCCTTAATTGTGTAAAGAAATCGGGAAGGGGGCAGCGCTTTTGTTTTCTCTGGTAGCTGCTCGCAGTTTACTCCAGGGAGCTGAAATGGTTTGACAGTTGGACATCCAGAGTTACTGAGGAAACTGCAACTGCAACTGCAACTTTTAGCTGCTGATGTTGCTTTTAAGTATCCCATATTAAGAAGTTGAGTCTTACAGGATATTTTGCAAGTAAATCATAAGGTGGGGCTTCATGGTGGTGCAACGGTTCTCATATAAGTTTCTATTTATGCATCCCCCTTGTATGCCACCATCGTGTTTACAGAAAAAAAAAAATCATCATACACCAAATGGACTTTCTGATCACCAGATAAATGACAGAAATAGCAAACACACATCACCCATGCCCTGTCTACTTGATTTTATCCCATTAGGCACAGGCAGGGTAAGTCCGTTCAGTACAATGGTGCTTTAGTTGCTATTATTGTGCAGGTATTCTCTGGCTGAGCGTTTGCTGCCCAAGTATCATATTGCTCGAGTAGTCTTTATTATCAGATAACAATTGCTGGTAAATGGTAACAAATAGAGAGCTCACTGAGTGGAGATGAGGCTAGATAAGATATAATAAAGTTATACAGGCCTTGTGCATTTACGGCTGATTCAATTACACCTTAATGTTCTAGATTGCAGAGTCTGTGATCAAATAAAAAGTACCACTTTCCAATAAAAGTACACGTTGTCGCGTCTGTAATTGCAATGCATTCAGTGTGTCACTGTAATTAAGCCTACACAGTTAAATGGCATGCTGTACAATGAGCATCCTATACCCTGAACAGCCGTTTAATGACAGACAGTATACGGTGTGAGGCGTCCTTTTTGTTACGTCGACGTTCGAGAGCCGAAATGTGAATATTTCCAATTTCCTAGGCATTGTTCATGTGGCACGTGTCAGGCACCGACACACAGCCTCCAGTTGTGTAAATTCCTTTAGATTGATGGGTGCACATATGTGTGTAAATGAAAATGTGAGTGAGTTTTTAAATGTGCGAAGGAGCGCATCAAACCGTGAGACCCTCTACAGAGTACAGAATCCATAGATGGCTGCCGACGCTGATACAGGATTATCCTCTGGTGGATTTTCACATTATACATTTCATCTCCTCCTGCAGAAGCCATATTGCACAATAGCAAGCTCAAGCTAAACAAACTGATTACTCAAGCAGAGATTCTATAGTCTCGATAACCATCTTTTTATCTTCAAGTTCTTCCCTCTCCTAATTCGGCTCAGTGCGGGGAAACTTGCAGCACTGGCTTTGAGGCATAGTGACATTTTCAACTAAAGCTTTTTCAGTCTATAAATGTCTATATGCTGCTCCCACATAAAAGTAATTCAATTACTGTATCCAGGGAAAAGCAGTAACTATAATTCAGGATAAATCAGTTCAACTATATTGGAGAAATTTTAAGCATTACTTTGAAAGCACCATTTTTTTTTAAATCAAATAACTTTGTGCTTTGTCACACAAATGTAGATTTACTAGTCAAATCATATAGATATCCATTGTATTTTATATAGCGGTGCACTTTTTGATGTCTGCGCTCAGATGTTTGAATTTGGCCACTCAGAAGAGTTCACTGATTTGGTTAGTAATGTGGTATCAGTTAGAAAACCAGCAATACAATGAGAGCCTTGGGAGTTCCAGTGATCAGCCAACCTTTCTCAAGCATGGCTACTGTACTGTTATTAGAGGAACGTGTTGAACTTTTGTTTACTATGTCCCACTCTGTGTCTGTCAGTGCTGAGTTGAAGTGACGTTAGATTCAAGAGGACACACTGGTGTTTAGTGACTGATTAGGGAAATCAAATCCACTACAGCATGGAAATTGGGGTGGAAACAACTTCAGAATGCGGAAGGAAATGAGTCTAGCAAGTTGACCGTTTAATGTCAGGCTCAGTTTTTGTCCTGAAAATGCTTGCATACTGATGGAAAACTGGTTACTGAAGGTAGGATAACAGTCGAGCAAGGCACTTCTGAATTCCATATTTATGCAATTCAGTTTGTTTTTCCCATACAATATGACGACCTGATTCACCACCAAAGTACTGACGTGACTTTTAAACACTGAAAGGAATCTGCAGTCAACATCCCAGTGTGAGATATAATATTCTATCAATATAATATTATGCAGCTGTCTTTTTTGTTGGGAACAATCAGTTTACATTATAATAAACTAGATATGAAGCATAACCATGAATTCTTAGTGCAGTAACTTCACACCATGCCACCCTGCAGCACCACAGGATTTCTGACAACAGTTTTATTAACAGTGTTTGTTTCTCTGATGTGATTTTTGATTAGTTCTTCTATCTGATTAACAGCTTTCAGTGTTCCCACACCCTAGCTTTTTGGACACATTCAATTAAGGCTGCAAATTAATCTTACTGAGCAGTCATGAGTGCAGTCATGCATGAAGCTATCACCACTCCACGATGGAGCTATCATCAAAGTATGGAAAGCTTAAAAACTAGAAAAAGAAGGATAATTGGTTTACTTTGGTTTTAATCACCAGCTTAAAGAAACAATCCCAAAGCTGAGGTGTGTAAACAATTTTTCTTAGCAGTAGTAAAGAGTTTAAGAATTTTTCCTGTGTGCTACAATAAGTACACTTTCTTTTGAGGTGTACTTCTTTTGTAACCGTGGAACATAAAAAATCGGACCTTTTATTATGAGTCTAATTGTGTTACCTGTTCTTTTTTACAACGTAATGCATTCAAACATAAGCCTCAGAAAACAAACTTTCCTCAAAGTGCACCAAAAAACGAAGTGCCACAGGCCACGTGTAACAAGACAGGAGCTACACTCATGCCCACATGACTAAGTTAGCTGGCTGATTTAACTACATAAAAGATGCATATAGAATGCAGAAGGCAGTTTATTTATTTATTTTTTCTGCTGCATATGATATGACGTACTTGGCATCATGGCTCTCTTGCTGGAAAGCAAACCTTATTCATATCTTCAAAAATAATTGCATTTGCGTAGACAGCTGCTCAGATGTTGCTACTTAATTATGAGTGTCTTGAGGGAAGAGAAATGCACATCATGTTTTGTTTGGAAACCACATGGTTTTCTCTGGGGAAATTTATGACAGCATTCATCACATTTCATTTTTGTTCTTTCTGACAAAGCTCTCTGTAGTGAAATGTTTTATTGCCATTGAAGGCACCACAGATTCCTCGGTGGGCTTTCTGATGTTTTAGTAGGTTAAGGCAATATAAAGTCTCATCCATCAGTATTTGGATGATAATAAGTCATTTCAGAATATATGGATGACTTGGTTGATTTGCAGACATTAAACCTCACTTAAGATTAATTAGCAACATCGCCCACTTAATAAACCAGAATCACACTGGGATACAAACAAAGATGGCAGGGCTTCTCCTCAACAGAGAATTAAAAACCACCTGCCTTGCTCAAGTTCTGCGCTACCACATCGGAAACCTGACGACGTGCATCACTGCGCAACTGTGAAGTAGCATCAGGGCAGAGCGGAGGTAGGTGAAAAGACAATGCAGAGAAGCTAGCTAATTAGAAGTGCCCATTAAATACTTGCTTGACATTTAGAACAAAATGCCGAGAATCTGTCAAATCTGATAGACAGAATATCAGCGATGAGAAGACAGGAGTGGTGGTGAGGCATAACGATGTTATGCTTCAGCTGGTTTCCCTGTTAACTTGCAACCACTGGCTGAATGCATCAGTAGCTGTTCAAAGTGACGGCAGACACAGAATTCCCAAGTTAATTCCTTTATTGTCTAAAAAAACTTCCTTATTACTTTTGGAGCCTCAGACTTGAGTGAAATGTCTCACAGAAATGGTATCCATTCACAAGCCTGCAAAGTGCATTCATGCCACAGCTTCGTGCTAATCAGTGTACTGTGCTAATCAGTTTGTGAATGGGACGTCTCATGACATCACAGAGGAAGCTCGATACAATTTGTTATTTATATAAGCAACAACTTTAGTCATTCCAGGGTACTTACTTACAATTATTGATAAACATATCAATATAGATTTTATAGACAGTAACCCCGCAATTCTGCAGTTACCTGTAAGTCAGTACTCAGCGACAGTGGCTAGAAAACTCTATTTTTTCTTCCATATTTCTTCCTGTTGAAAGGAAGTTTGGCAAGAAAACAAACAGAAAAAATGATAAAATATGGAAGAGAGACGACACCAAGTTAATGACATGCAGAGTGCAAAGTGAGAAGGGAAGCAGAAATGCTCAGTGGAAGACGGGAGTTTCCCCCAGCAGCCTTGGCCTAATGCAGCATAACTAAGGGATGGTTCTGGGTCACTTGATCCAACCCTTACTATAAGCTCTACCAAAAAGGGAAGTTTTAAGCATAATCTAAAGAGCAGAGACCGTGTCTGTATCCTCAACCCAAACTGGGAGCTGGTTCCACAGGAGGGGAGCATGATGACCAAAGGCTCTGCCTCTCATCATATCTTTGGAAATTTATTAACAAATGAGGCTGCACATACTGTAAAAGTGCTCTATTGGGATATGGTACTATATGGTGTTTAAGGGGAGATGACACACAATTACTGGGAATTGCTATGTGAAAAAAATGTGGTTAAACTGAATTAGGGATTTTAATGGGGTCCTATAGAATATAGTCACTGTGTCTAGTCCCAGTCAATACTTTTACTGCAGTATTTTGGATGAGATGAAGGCTTTTCACTGAGCTTCCAGAATAACTGAAAAATTACATTATTTTTCAGGTTTTCAGCGTCACAGAGTAACTATGTGGTTACACACCTTGTTTGCAGTCTCATATGTAACCGCAAAATACCACAAAGAGTACTGCACAGTTGACTTAAGATCAACAAAAACACCGGTGACCGCCAGTGCTATCCCTCAGTCTCCTAATAGATGCACAAAATCCTAAGGCACATCTTTCTTGAGTTATTGTGTTGACAAGATTTTTAGAAAACTTGGCCTCTGAGGTCAAACGCAGCTGAGATTTTTAGCAGATGCATCTATAGTATAAAATTGAAAATCTTATGTCGCCTCATTCTTGAGTTATTGTGTCCACAGCACCCACCAGCCAGCCAGCCTGCCCGCCCGCCCGCCCGGTGGGGTGACGACAACGAATGACAAAGAATGAATGACAGCCTGTACTACAGAGCTGATAGCTTTGCTGTAAGATAGTAGTCAAGCAAGATACTTACGAAACGACAGTACAGATATCAAACAAAACTGCCCTCACATTGACTGGAGTTTTATTTTAGAGCAATCATCTAATCCAAACGTTTTCCATTCCTTGTCTTAATGCTGACACGTGACTTCACAGTTGCAAAGAGAAGCTATCTGATCCAGCATCTCAAAGTAGTTGCCAAAGTGATAGAGTTAATGATCGCTACCATTTAGCATTTAAGAGGGAATTGAATCTTTTTTTTTCTACCAACTTTCAGTGTGTCCACAAAACATTTAGAAAATGGTCTACGACACTGCGATTCACAGCGCCCAAACAACAGTGCAGAGAAAAGAGAGCACTTTGAAGACCAGCACTTACCTTTAAACCTAGAAACATACAATCTCCTCTCCGTGCGTCTCCTATACTCTTTATCTTCCTCTCTACTCGGCAAGGGTGAAACAAAAATAATGACAACACTAAAGGTCAGTGGGCTTTGAATTCCATTTAAAACACAGGCTTCCAACTACTAGCTGGGGAAAAGCATCATTTTACATCTTTGCTTCAGTGTGATAAGAGGTTGAACAGCAGAATTTCTCTCATTTTTTTAGATGTGCGAATACGGCAAAAAAAAGAAAAAGAAAAAAAAAGGTATTCATTGACTGGCATTGAAAGAGGAGATGAAGAAGGCAAAGACGCACTGCCCACAGTGCCCACACTATACGCATCAATATTTTGTACCTGCACAAAGCGCATCGCCTGTCGGTAAACAAGGCCGCCTCCTCATCTCCTCCGGAGGCTCATTAAAATTTGAGTACCGGCTCCTCTTGTCAAACACAGAGTGCCTTTTCTTTTGGGGGTCTAACAATGCAATAAATATGATGAACCTCAGCTGGACTGACCTGTGCAACACAGCAAATGTGAGCCGAAGTAGGAGCGAGGGCAAGCTCGCACATCACTTTGGACCATCATTCAACGTTTAAGGATTTTTATTGAGCAGAAAGTTCACTGCCCATCATATCCTTTCACCCTTCATTAACCCAAAAAGTGCTAAGTATTATTATTATTAAGTATTAATGTTTGTCACATTTTATGTTTACACCCTTGATTCATTTCTATTTTCCATGATATGACAAATTAAACTGTCCACAGTTTTCTCGATATGTCCCCAATTTAGCGGATTACAAAGCCTAATTGCACAATACAAACCGAGTTATTGTTGTTGCTGTTAATTTATCAGGACCTTAACGTGAATAACGAGCAGCTGATACTCACAGAGGAGAACGCGACACACTCAGCTCGCATTGTTCCTACACAGAGTCGACTGTGGAGAATTACGTCCCTCTCCAGAGTGAGGATGAATATGAAATGTGACTCGTGGTCCGTGAAGATTGGGCATAAAAAAAGGCCTGACCCCGCGTATCTCTGAGCTTTTCTTAGTCACGGCCTCCACCATCACATACGCGGCAACTTATTAAACATGCTCCGGTAAAGCGAACCTTCCACCACCTTCACTGATTACACGGCCTCGGCTCTGTCTAATTCATCCCAGCTTTTCTACATCCGACGCACCTCGGATTATTTTCTATCGAGCTCTAACTGGAGTGTGCGTGTTGTTTGAGTACATATATACTCGATGGCCTCACTGCAGAGGTCATCCAATTAATTATGGCTATCCTCACGAAGACGTATGGGCTCAAAATGATTGCATGTCTATGACTTACCTATATGACGAGGGCACCATCAGTTACCGTGGGTCAACAGGAAATATAAAAGAGAAGGAGAAGAAAAAAACAGTTAATTATAGTGGGGGGGAAGAGAACACAGTTCATTCTCACACAGAGAGGACAGATTAACACTGCTAAGGAGCACTGTCATCTTGAGAGTGGCAATGATCGCACTCGCCGCCTCCATCATCTACTCCTGGAGGCACTCAATGACTCACTGGAAACAAACCTCTCAACTCTCACCCTCTATACGAGCCCACTCAGCATAGGCATCTCTCCCCAACCATCCATTTGTTACCAAAGATATTTTCAGTTTTAATTATCAGCTGCTCCTCACTGCAGTTAGAATGAATAGGTTGACTTTTGTGTTTGCTCTCTACTTCAACAAAGATTTTAATTTTAAGTTCTCTGTTTTGCTTCAGTCTAGGTCAATATTACGGCTCACATTTTGGAAAACGCAGTGTATGGTGTATTATGTTGTAATTAACGCTATAAACTTTAATAGCTTCAACAATCACATGGGAATAACTGCTTCTGCTTACAAATTGCAAGAAGTAATAAATAATAAATGCAATCTGCCTTGTCACACTGATGCCATGAGTTACAATGAATCCTGACACGTGTGTCACGACTCTACCGAGGGTTACCATAACTAATGAGATGGGCCACACTCCCTGATGATTACAGTAATGAGTTGTTGTTACTGCTGATAAGCAAAAATGTTGGTCTAATACAAATGGGATTATTAAAGGGGCAGCCTTTAATATACGTAGAATTTTCCTATTCTGTTTTTACATTATTATAAATCAGGGGTGTCAAATTCATTTTAGTTCATGGGCCACATGCAGGCCAATTTCATCTCAAGTGGGCTCAAGAAAGCCACTGGATGATGACTTGTATTCATATGTATATACATATTTTATGAGTCTCATTATATGTGGGAAATGGAAATGGACTGGCATTCATATAGCGTTTTCCAGCTTTCCTGGGCGCTCAAAGTGCCGTGCGTTACCTTTAAAGGTCGGTGTGGCTCTACAGAAGCACAAAACGTTCACATTTAGATTATTCTAGAACCTAACAAAAATTGTATTTCAACATCCTCATGACTTGAACAACTTCAAGGTTGAGAGCTATAAATACTTTAAACTTTCCTTTTATTCCCACTGCTGTATAACAATGCTGACATCATCATAATGGGAATACAAGTGGGTATTTTTGGGGGGAAAAACCGGAATTTTTAATGACTTTTCTTCAGTCACTTCTCTTTCTAACACTTTACAAACCATCTAGGAGGCAGAATTGGATCCTTTGGCAGGCCGGACCTGGCCACATTTAAAAATACATTGAGAAAAGCCTAAAACAGCTTTTTTATCACTTCTCCTTATTAATTACAGCAGGCAAACCTATTCACTCACTTTACTAAGCATACCTTGCTGGTACCGGGGTTGGACCACTTTAGTTTTCAAAGCTGCTTTAATTCTTTGATACTTAGATTCAACAAAGTGCTGGAAACATTCCTCAGAAATCTTAGTCCGGATCGACATGATAGCTTCACAGTTACTGCAAATCTGTCAACTGTGAATCCCTCAATCCACCACATCCCAAAGATGCTCTCTTGGATTCAGATCTGGTAATTGTAGCGACCATTTAAGTATACTGAACTTATTGTCATGTCCAAGAAACCAGTTTGAGATGATGTGAGCTTTGTGACATTGCATTTCATGTTATTTTGCAGTCATCATAAAGGGGTGGACATTGTCAAGAACAATACTCAGATAAGCTGTAGCATTTAAATGACACTCAGCTGATACTAAGGGCCCAACGTGTAAATAAAATATCCCATACACCGCTGTTATTGCAAGGCAGGATGGGTCCATTCTTTCATCTTGCTATTGTCAAATTCTGACCCTCCCATCTGAAGGTCACAGTAGAAATTGAGTTTTTTTACAATCTTCTATTGTTCAATTTTGGTGACCCATCTTCCCTAATGTTCAACATCTTTTGTATAACTGGTTTTAACAAGTCGCTATTCCAGTAACTGTTGACTTCCTATCAGCTCGGAGCAGACTGGTATTCCCTACCTGTGGCATCAATGAGGCAAATATCCACTGTACTGCCACTCACTGGAAGTTTTTGCTTTGGGTTTTTTTTCAGACCTAGACATGGTTATATGAGAAAATCCCAGCAAACCAGCAATTTCTGAAATACTCAGACCAACCCGTCTGGCACCAACAACCTCCCCATTCTGATAGCCCATTTGAATTTCGGCAAATGGCCTTGACCGTGTCTACATGCTAAAATGCGGAGTGTTTCTGCCAGGCAACTGGCTGATTAGATATTTGTGTTAACGAGTAGTTAAACAGGTGTATCTGGGAACAGGGCTAACCTTGATCTGCTGCTCTCTCTCTTTTCATACTGGAAGTGGAAAATAAACTCCCTGGTGAGTCTCTCTCTTTCTCCCCGTAAGAGCTGCACCCACACAGCTTTGCTGGATCTAACAACTTTTCTGGCAACACCCTTACTGTCCCCGTCTTTTTTCTTTCAAATATGATCACAACCTTTTATTTTGTTACGCGGAGTCCTAACTCATAGTGTTGATGACAGAAACAACCAACAGAGAATAACTTGATATGGTTGGGGGGGAAAGAGAACATTTCCTTTCATAGAAAAAAAAACCTGGGTGGTGGGACAAAGGAGCACAAGAAGAAAACAGCGTCATGTTTCAGATGAGTTTTACAAGTCCAACAATAATATGCTACTGAACAGATTGGCAAGCGGCCTTCAGAAGAATAATGGCTCATCCTTGCTGCTATTGAACATAAGAAAATCTCACTTACTCTTCAAGGCTGAGGGATGTTTTATCAAAGTCTCTAAATACTGCTCAGTAATTAGTTTTGAGAAAATCCATTCCCCTCATGTTCTTTCATATAGCTTTGTTCTTATTTTTTCACACATTTTCTTTTTCTGGAAGTGTCTTCTTCTTATGTAGGTATTCAGATTATTGCTCTGCTGTCAATAGCTACATTTCATCAATTATTCCATTTCAGAAGTATAATAAAACATGCTCACTAATAATTAACAAGCTACAGGCAACTCTAGCAGGCGTCTGCAAAAATAAATTACTGTCCCTTTGCAGATTGCCAGACTTTTCCAAGCTGTTTTTTTTTCCCCCTTTTGCGGACATGGATGTAAACCGATCCTAATAAAGGCAATATGATTTTTAATCTGTGTTTTAAGGGGGAATAAAATGATGGGCTTGTACAGTCCTTAATTTCAGTTTGATTTAGTTATAGAGTGCCTCGAGGCATTTTATATTGTCAGGTAAAGACCCTACAATAATATGGAGAAAACATTTTTTTTTTACACAATCTTATATCAGTCTGTATTCTTGGCTCTTATTTTGTTCAAAGGAGCTGAAGCGCACACTTGAAATTAAGTTAAAAAAGAACCACAAACCATCCATTATCACACAGTGAAAGGTACAATTGGAATACATGCATTTGAGATAGAAATAATGATGCTGGTAACTATTTTGCAAGAAAAAAGAAGAAAAAGACTTAAAAGTGGTCCACAGGTGTTCCGCGCCAAAAGGTTAATGAGGCTTGGCACTCTGTATGTGGGAGTAATTACAGGAAGACATCGCATTAATTTTGGTAAGCTGAGAATATCTTTAGGGGTCCAACCAAACAGAATCGGTGTGGTCAGGTGAACTTATCTGCATGTAAGACTTGAAATGCTGAAAATAAGTCCAAATTGTTGCTATTGTCTTTGCAACTATGATCTGATGCACAGAAAAAAATGTGTCTGTAGGGTAAGCGCAAAAGCAAACTGTGATCTTGGAAGCTGTTCTATGCAGTATCTGCAGGAGTCTTAGTGGCCCCATGCTATCCATCCATCCATCCATCCATCCAATGCAGTTACCTCACAGAATATGTGAGCGTGCGAGTAAGTCAGTCTCAATGTGTGAACCATTGCATGAGTACAGCACAAACTGAAGCAAGCACTGATAATACACACAAAAGAGAATGGAGAGTGGATTTCAAAAGGACTGCATGGGTACCAAGTCTCCACGCCGAATGGTCACAAACTCATGCGTAGCCCTTTCTTAAAGCACCCCCAGGGATGGCAATAAAAGGGAATTTGATCACAGTGCTGGTTTGGATTCTGAATGGATGATGACAGCTCTGAATCATATCTGTCGAGCTTGTAAAAGTTCTGCTTCTGTAAACATTCCAGTCAGTCAAGAAATCTTGCAGAGACAAATGACTTCTGTTCAATGTGGATATTTTTCATCGAAAATAGAAACAAGGGATAAATGACAGAAACGCGCAGAAACATAAGCAATCTATATAATTTGCAAGTTGTAACCCCAGCCGAATTCATCTTTAAAAGAAGATGGTACCAAATTACAGGAGCCTTACTTGTGCTGCAAAGCTTGCAGGCTATGGGATTGCTTTTAAAGGTACCAGACAGCATCAGAGGTAACTCGGAGGAAAGGAAATGAAAGTCACCGACCACCAGCCAATTTACTATAAGGCAGAGTTAGACAACCATTAAAGGCCTTGCAGCTTTTCTGCTCTTTATTTGTTTTCAGTGCAGCTTCACTGTAGAACTCTGGGTTCTTTCTGTAGGTTAATTAATGCGTAGATTAATTCAACTTCTTAATCAATAAATAACTCAAAGCGAAAGTTATTGATTCATCTTAGTTCAGCATAAAAGCTTGGTCTGTCTGCGCGCAGTGTAACTAATATCCCGCAAGTTTGAATCACTCACCACCCGTTTGACCCATGCCCGCTCTAACCCCGTGTCATCTGTGGTCTTAATTTTTTTTCCCCAGCAGTTCCAGCAGTCTAAAGTTAACCTTAAAGTTAGGAAATGAGAAGGGGCAAAGTAGACCATTGTTACAAAAGCCAAAGTGCCTTCAGTACTACTGTGCTGACAACTATTCACCTGTCCACCCACATGGTGTTTTTAAATTCTCAACCCTCATCCATTCTTCATTACTACACTCACTCACAAAGCCACACAAAGTCACTGGAAGTCACTAAAAGCTGAGATCTTCATTAAAGAGAATTTACAATGTTCCAGTAATGTGGCATGTTAAGGTTGAAATTTTATGTTACTATCACCTACACGTTACTAATTAGCTGGCAAGCAAACGCTCTATGATCGGTAAGGGCCGCGGTGTAAAATGTTTCTCTAAAATGACACAATAAAAGGTCATTTCTCGCCATTTTATGTGAGCGAGTTAAGCAACAATACTGCAAGAAACACAGTACAACATCTTCCACATGGGCTTCATATATCCAAGGGGTCTCACCTCTAGAAGATGATGAGGTGAGAAACATGGGTCAGTGGTGCATTATGGGAACAAACATTAGCAAAAGCTGGTAATGAAGAGAATATGGCATGGCACTTTCGACTTAAATATCCTGTGAGTTTGTGACCATTCTGTACAAGGTGATTAGTTTAAGGTTAACTTTTTTACATCAAATTCCATTGCTGGGACTGCCTTGGACAAAGGGTTTGTCGACAACATTACAAATTGCAGTCAGTAGCCCACTTGGGATCTTTACTTCTACCACAATAATGCCCGTAGGTTACATTTGGGATGGCTGTTTTGTTTCGGAGAAAAAGAAACCAAAAGAAAATATGAATATTTAGTTTTCATGCAGGGACGGTACAAATGATTCCCTTTACGAACACAAATACACCTAATGCCCTTGTAAAAGTGAGCATCCACCAACTCAAACAAACAGCATCCAAATCTAATCAGAGATTCATTGCTCATTCTGCAGGCAGTAATACACAGCACAGCTAAGGTACTGTCAAATTGATCATTCTCATGATTCCCTAGTAATACAGAGATGGACCTGTGCCTACAGCTAAGAGAGATGGAAAATGGAAATCCGGTGAAGTGATGATAAATAGAGTTCGTGCTTCAAAATACAATTTAGGTTTCCTCAATGGTTTCAGCCGTACCGCGGCTGTGCAATACTTCATTTGTAGTTTGCTAGTACTTAGGGAGTGCGGGGTATCTCAAGTTTTGGTGCTTGGCGCACTACTTGCACTCAAACAAAAGTAGGAAAACGGATCCATTCCGAGGAACAACCACTGACTTCCGCAATACAGCTGCAAATTTGAGGTGTTTTGACAAACCCTCCACATCCCCTCTTCCTCAACATGGTGGCTTAAGCCTGTTCTGTTCCACAAAACACGAAATGCACAGATTCTGCATGGGCAAACACGTCACTGCACATGCTCAGGGACATGCTTGATGCCCCATTAGAACATTTTTAGAACATTTTCATCAACCCATGCGAATGCTTCTCTCGATCCAGAGAATTTGTGCATTGCGAAAAATCTCGAATACAGCTTTGTGGCAGTGTGACAGGCAATTAGGGGAAAATAATTTTACAGCATTCATGGCTTCAGGGAGGATAGTGAAGGGTAGAAACTTCCTATGAGACCTGGCATCAGAGATCGCTTGCTTTGTTGCCCTCCTTTGCTATTAAGAGTGTTCACTTTTGCCATGTGTGGCTAAAAGAAATTGATGTCAGCTGTTGTTTTGGGTTTTTTTTGTCAGACTACAAAAACCAAAATGTCAGTGACATGGCCGCTCACCTGACTCAAGCCTGAAGCACAGAAAGAAAGTGATAAATCTTCTTCTTCTTTAATTTGCTTCTTCTAAAGCAAATAAAAATCCACTGACAATGACAATGGACCTTGAACACAGCATGGGGGGGGGGGGGGGTCCCTGTAAAACGAATATAACAAATATCACCTTGATTACAATTTGGGCGAAGACTTTAATTAATTTATTTCCATCTGGCTTCAAAAGGTCTCCATAGTA
>VUQG01023181.1:0-11596 GCA_015106755.1 Etia nguti
TGCATTAAATTAAAGTCGATTACATCGATTAAGCATCATGAGGCGGAGGGTGGGGGGTGGTTCCCTATTTTTTTTGCTGGGAGTTTTCAACCCTATTAGTTAGGTTGTTTAATATTTCCACTAAGTAGTCTTTAAAATACCAGTGTAGGGAGGATGGTGTAGGTTTAAGTTGTGCATTGATCAGTATTGCTGAACTATGAAATATTTTGGGTGCAGTGTATTTTTTGCATACAGGTATAACAGAATAGCTTTAGTGTTTTGTTTTTTTAAAACTTGAGTATGAACTTATACAAAATGCAGCAAGATATTTAAAAACAAACAAACAGTTCTATTGATTATAAAGTACACTATATCGGATTCATATTGGTATCGGCAGATATCCAAATTTATGATATTGGTATCGGACATAAAAAAGTGGTATCGTGCCATCTCTAATAGATATTTGGTCTGGGCACTGCACTGTATAAAAAAATGATGTAGCTTCTGGGTCTGAAAAGTGAAGCCAGTGTAGATGTTCCTTAAACCTTTAGTCTTTTTCATGGGCTGCAGGGAGGACTTGTGTCCCTGTAGCTAATACATATAACATGTTTTTGTTGGTCATGTAGCCTTAAAAACTAAACCTAAATACTGTTAATACTGCAATAACATGCTGACGTTTTAAAATGTGTCATCCCATTAACTCTTTTTAAATTTCTTCTCTCAGGATGAACAAGCAGTTCAGAATGGTGTTCTTGTTCCAGGAGGAACCGTGCCATGGGTTCATTAGTGAGTTTGACAAGCGACAGCCCACGATGCTGCAGTTTCTAAAGGAGCTGGAGGAGACAGCTGTTCAGTTAGACAGAATGAATAAGGGGGCAAAGATCTCCAGTGTGGCAGGCAGCTCTGTGGGAGCAGTTGGAGGTGTGCTGTCCATTGTTGGTTTGGCATTAATTCCTTTCACAGCAGGAGTGTCTCTAGCTTTGACAATGACTGGAGTCGGGCTGGGAATCACCAGTGGAGTCAACAGTGCTGTGACCACTGCAACAGAGGTTGGAGTAAATGCTACACAACGAAAGAAAGCCTCTGAAGTCTTCCAGAACTTTATGGAGGATGTACAGAGTCTCCAGAGCTGTCTGGAGGAGGTGACCAGTCAAACCATCGCCAAACTGGATGCACTTGACATAAATATGGTTTTGGGAGTTGGCAAGATTGCAGCTAAAGCTGGTGCTATTGGAAAGGGTATTGATGCACTTGTTGATGGTGCTTCTGCTGTTAAGGTGTTACAAACTGAAGAGCTGCTCACGAGTGCTGGAAAAGTCATGGCTCAAGAAGGACAAGCGTTACGCAATGCACCCAGGGTTGCATCAGATATCCCAGATATTGGTCAGGCAGCAGCCAAAGGGACCCTTGCACTCTCCAAGTCAGCAAGAGCAGGTCTCATTGCACTCAATGCTCTCTTCCTCGGCATGGATATTTTCTTCATCTGTAAAGACAGCATGAGTCTGGCTAAAGGCAGCGAGACTGAAGTCTCACAATTCATCAGAGCCAGAGCTGCACTTTGGAGCTCAGAGATCGACTCATGGCAGAAGATGCATGACTCTCTGAATGAAGGTTTGCCAACATCAGAAAAAAAGA
The DNA here is from genome assembly GCA_015106755.1 of Etia nguti. Taxonomy (NCBI): domain Eukaryota; kingdom Metazoa; phylum Chordata; class Actinopteri; order Cichliformes; family Cichlidae; genus Etia; species Etia nguti. Next base: position 1,615 of record VUQG01023181.1, read on the forward strand.
AGGCTGTCCTGGAGACTCCAATTTATCTGGAGATGGAGGTGAAGAAACAGAGTGAAGCAGAAAGGGAAGAGCCATCCGCTGAATGATTAAAAACTGCAATGAAACAGTTGTAAATTACTGATCACTGAATACACGGAGCTCGACTCATGGTGACCCTCTTTGCTAACTGAAGCTATGATCAGATATTAGATCCGTTCTACGTGGACAATGTTTGAAAGCAATCCTCAGACTGTAGGTCTTTTCAGTAACAGCAAGCAGTGAGGCATCATTATGCTGTAAATACATTAATTGCCAGTAAGTCTACTGAAGAAAAAAGTATTCATTCTAGAGTTGCGATTACTGCAATATAAATTATCAGAAAAAATATCTATCAATGCAAAATTTGATTAATATATGTGATTTGTACATAATTCTGCTGAACATTTTGTTTGCACAAATGTCATTCAAATGTAAAACTTGATTAATAACATTATGTAATCAAGTATGCAATCAAATAAAAAAATAATTGCTTCCAGATATAGAATACATTTTTATGTAATATAGTTCTGTTATTACACAGTCATTACATGAAGTTCTGGCGCATAGATTATAGAACAGATGAAATATTCTTGTACCAGTCTGACTTTTCTGCTGTGTGTGTACTGCACTGATAATTTAACTGCAACACTAATCACATGTAATGAAAATAATGTAAATGTAGTCTGTCTTTCTTTTTGTATAAATACTTGTATCCTTAAATTTTCCCTCTGTGGATAAATAAAGTTTTAACTTATCCAATGAAATGTGTTAATATCCAGAATTTTTTAGTGAACATAATTAAAAAGCTATGCCTGTGGTTGATGGTAGCCAGTAGATACGAGATGAAAACTCTTTAAAAAAAAAAAAAGATGTCGTAGTGTTTCTTGTTTAATAATCAATATTTTACATAAAAATAGAATTTAAATTGTTGCCAGAACATTTAGTCAGACTCTCTGGTAATGTGATAAACATGGATACCTCTTCCTCTTAGACATTTGCAAGCTTCACTTATAAAACTTGTGACAGCTGTAATTACAGTTTCAAAGGTAGATATATGATGATGATGATATCTTCCTGATGAAGCAAAACAAAATTCTCACAACTGTGATGCTCTTAATTTTATTGCTACAGTATTAAACAAAGCCATTGCTGGTATATGTAAATATTGTCCTTACAGTAAAACAAACAGACAAATAAATGTACAAGTAAAACCTATTTTTAGTCAGCAATTTGATGTGACAGTTGAAAATGTAAATTCCAACAACCAAAAACTCACCAGTCATTGTTTTGGCAGACCGTGGTGCTGAGATAAAAGTACAAGGAAAAACAGAGTGAACAGAAAGTGAGTCAAAGGAAAAAGAAATACGAAGACAGAGGAGGTTATCAGAGGCAGATGTGGTTGTGGTGGGTGAAGAAACTGCTGCAAGATGCTGAAGCAACAATTTCAAGTAATGCAAGTATTGCAATATATACCAACAACAAATATTTCTCAGTTGAAAACAAAGATTTCTTTTAAGTTTTGAAATAAATCCATAAACTAATATGTTTGCATATATGCACAGTACTGGTTTGATCCCAGCTGTTGTATCATCAGTAATGCAATAACTTGCACTGTTGCCTCTCTTATGTTAGGTGTTTTAGAGGATAATCAGTGTTTCATTTCACTGAGTGGGCCCACGTCCTCATTTATGTTTGACAGCGTTTTAGTAGATAAAGGTGAATGGCTTGGACATGAATTGAGCTGCAGTTTGGGGAAGGCCTCGAAGGGGACTGGCGACGGCTCCCGGGCCTAGCAGATCCCCATGTACTAAATAGAAGTGAAGAAGTTAAAGAATTGAAAAGGGAAGGGAGGGAGGGTGGGAACAGCTTACAGAACTGGGGGAACATAAATAGATGAGAACCGGAAGGAGCGTTTTTAGAGGCGTGGTCCCGGTCCTGAAATTCCGATACATAATCTCCAAGTAATTCAGTCAGTCATATCTATTGATATGATAAAGGAACAGGTTCCCAAAATCCAAAGAGGGATTAAATGATTTACAGTTGGTTGACATCATAGAAATAGACACCTTTTTAAATCTGTTCTCACACCTAAAGCAGCCTCTTACACTTTTGTTTGGTTTGCAAGCTTCAGATTAAAATCTTCTCACAGCTGTGGTTACAGCCTGAGAGGCAGATATCTGATAAATGCATATCCTGCTGAAGATAAAATAAATTCACACAATAGTGAAAGTAAATTTTATTATCACACAGTGTTTAAATATGACTATTACTGATATAACTTCACAGGTACACCTTGTTGTTACTACGTTGGACCGCTCTTGCCTTCAAAACTGCATTAATTTTTGTAAAAAAGTAAAGAAGTTTTGTAAGCCACACATTAGTTTAGTCAAGTACATGTGCATTTAAACACAGTTTTAGCTATCAAAGAGCTAAAACAATACAAAGAACTGAATCACAATAAAAAAGTCACATATTTTATTACTTAAAATATATGTTAAAAAAACATATTACTTTATTATGTTTATATATATATATATATGTGTGTGTGTGTGTGTTTGTGTGTGTGTGTGTGTGTGTGTGCGTGTTATTTCAAGTTATTTCAGGACAAAAAAACCTACACTTCACCAAAATGAGAAAAAGGGAACTTATTTCCACACACTTGCATGCATTTGAATATGTAACATGGTCCTATGAAACCACAAAAAATAAAAGAGATCTTATGATGATATTTTTTAAAAAATTAATCACAACTTTTATTTGGATGCTTTTAAATAAGTAATGTTTGGAGTTTACTGAAGTTTGCCTGTCTCTCTACTGGAGGGCTAACTAGAATCAAATAGTGCAGGTTTAAAAATCTTGTAGAATAACAACTCGTTAACCACATCCCCACAAATGGGCGTGGCTTAGATGTATATTAAAAGATGAAACCAAAAGTCAAACTTACTTGAGTGAATTACCTGTTTCAGAAGTATTGAGTAAGTCAGAGTTCATGCATATAGTGAATATAAATAACAGCCAATATATAAATCTGGATTTATTTGTTTACACAGAGTAAATAGCTGCAGCAAAGGCAAAGATGTCTGAGAAAAGGTAAGGACAATCTGTCTGTCTGTCATTGTGAAAAAGAAAGTGCATCCTCTCCTTGAACCGCCTTGTACCTGCTGCCACTTGGCACTAGTTTTCTAAAACATAATATATTCTTTCATTGTTATATGGACGACTGTTAAGTTTATTTTCCACTGACACATACTGGTGCATGCTCTTGAATCTTGAATCTTGAATGCTCTGTCCAGCCTCTGCTTGAATGCCTCATTGACATCAGGAGAAGGATGGCACTAAATAGTTTGAATTTTAATGAGAACTGTTGTTTCAAAGGTTTTACAGATCAATACATAATAAAAATATTAAAAAATATTAAAAATATTAATATTTAAATATTTGGCCCTTATTACGTTTTTAAATTAAAAACAAAACTGGTACTGCCATATTATGTAACCATTATAACAAGTGAGTATGTGAAATATCGCACGCCCCCCCACCCCCCCTAAATATTCCAGCTAAGTGGAAGCATTTAGGAACCCCAGAAAGTCAGCACAAAGTAGGAGACCACGTAAAATTACACAGCAGGATCGCCAATACACTGCTGACTCAGTAACACAGAGTTCCACAGCTCTTCTTACATTAAAATCATCAAATCAACATAAAAACTATGTCCTGGGAGCTCCATGGCATAAATTTCTATGGTCATATAATGTTTGGATATAATTTCTGACTCTCACAATTAGAAACTTTTGAGACTTTTATTTACTCACAAATGTATCTCCTTTTGTGAACTTCTCACAAAGCTCACATACTGACTTCATTAATATTTCACACATATGTGCTGGGTGACAGAAAATAGGACAGGAAAAGCAAAGACACAGGAGACATAAGTTACAATAAAGTTTTGTGAACCAAGTTTTTAAAAATGCATTTTTTTTTCTAGAGTTTTGGGGAAAAGATGAAAGATTTCAACATGTATCTTAGAAACTGAAAACAATTCTGACTTACAAGGTTCTCTGTCACCCTGCCTTCACAGTTTATATCTGCTGCCACCAAGTAGCAGCTATGCTGTCGTTATCCAATTCCAAATGATTTTTTTTAATAGTTAATTTACCTGTTTATATCAGTCTAAATAGCTAAATTTATTATTTTCATTAAATTCCATTTTATCTTGTTTTTACATGACAGCATATTTTCCATTTTCCTTTCAAAAGAGACCTACAGGTGGCCTTGTGCCACTACACCTCAGACACCATCATCTACATCGAAAGAGTGAGAGAATTCTGTGGGAAGTTCTCTGAATGGATCCTTGCAAGGGAAAAAGAACTGAGATGTATGATGGACATCAAAAACAAGGCTGACAAAATTAATCTGAACATCAGTCATGTAACCCAATCAGACAAAAAAGGTAAAGCCATTGTGGAGTATACGAAAAGCAAGGTGACCCAGATGACTGCAGACAGCCGGCGTGCAAAGCTGGAGACAAAACTGAGAGAAGTGTTGACTGACACTCCGGGAAGCCTGAAGAAGCTCGACTACTTCCTGGATGCGGTGGAGAAGCTGGCAGTGACCTCACTGCATGTTTTTAAGAAAAACCAGGTGCTCCACCTACCAACAGGGCTCAGCTTTGAACATGTTCAGTCTGTCATCACTGCTGCACAACTAATATGCCCTCTGCTGCTGGAGTTTAAAAGAGATGCAAAAGCCTTCTTCCTCCCCAAACTTCAGAATGTGGAAGTGCTTGCATATCAGCTGGACAGATACATACAGATAGCAAAGGAAATCTGCAAAAGGTTGGAGAAAAGGTAAACCTTATTTTAACAAGCAACACATTTAGTTTTTCAAAATAAAATGCACAAAAACCAAAACGTGATGTATAACTGCTTCCTTTCACAGCTCCTTCAGTGATGTCTGGCTGAAGACCATGTACACAGATGTAGACCTGAATGTGGATTTCTCTGAAGATAGCATAAAATGTATGCTTCTTCAAATTGAACTGCTTGATGAAATCAGGTAAGATTAAGCCATAAATGTAAGTTTAATAGATAATAGATAAATATTAATGATTGGCTCCAAAAAAAGAATAACATCCAAAATTTTATATCTTTGAGGTCTGTTAAATTTATCATACAACTTTTTATTGTATTTTGTATGTATTTTAATTTAATTGAGATGAATGCACTGAAGCTGAACAATGAGTTATGACCCTGATAAGCAAAGTAGAACCACAGTACACAATAATATTACAACAACTGATAGTAATACTAACAATAATGGCAACATGCTTAGTTTGGTTTTCCCATCATTTGTCTCTAGTTTACCACTCTTGCTTTACAAGTAGATCAGATGCGGGCTTTCTGTACTTTTCAGTACTCATTTTTGGCTCATTTGACTCACTTTGATGATTCGTGATGATGGACTTGCTCTACACAGTAATTGTATCTATTGTAAATATTGAGCTTTATTTATGTTTTTGTCATGATTAGGATGGACCCAAACTTCCGGATGATTTTCTTGTTCCAGGATGTGTCCTGTTCTCACTTCATCCTTGAGTTCAACAAGCGACACACTAAGATGCTGCAGTTTCTAAAAGAGTTGGAGGAGTGTGCTGTTGAACTTGAGAAAATGAGTAAGGGGGCAAAGATCTCCAGTGTGGCAGGCAGCTCTGTGGGTGCAGTTGGAGGTGTGCTGTCCATTGTTGGTTTTTCTTTAATTCCCGTAACAGCAGGAGTGTCTCTAGCTTTGACAATAGCTGGAGCCGGGCTGGGAATCACCAGTGGAGTCAACAGCATTGTGACCACTGGAGCAGAGATAAAAGTTAACAAGAAATATCAAAAGAAAGCTAATGAAGCCTTTCAGAGCTTCATGGAAGATGTGCAGAGTCTCCAGGACTGTCTGCAGGAAGTGACCAAACAAACAGTCTCCAAAGGGGAAGCAAATGACATGGATGTGGTTATGGGAGTTGGCAAGATTGCAAATAGCGGTCTTGCTATTGAAAAGAGGATTCATTTACTTGTTAATGCTGCCTTTGATGTTAAGGTGTTAAAAAGTGAAGAGATGCTCATGAGTGCTGGTAAAATTGTAGCTCAAGAAGGAAAAGCAACAGGTACTACATCCAGGGTGGCCTCAGGTATCCCAGATATTGGTAAAGCAGCATTCAAATGTCAATTGTCCACTTGCTCTTTCCAAGTCAGCAAGAGCAGGTCTCATTACACTCAATGCTCTCTTCCTGGGCATGGATCTCTTCCTCATCTGTAAAGACAGCATGAGTCTGGCTAAAGGCAGTGAGACTGAAGTCTCACAGTTCATCAGAGCCAGAGCTGCACTTTGGAGCTCAGAGATCAACTCATGGCAGAAGATCCATGACTCTCTGATTGAAGGCATCCAGAAATTAGAGAGAAACAGGAAGATCCTAGATGCTCAATTTTATCCAGGGAGAGAGATGCAGGTCTCCACACAAAAAGGAGAAAATTCAGCTTGTTTAAATGAAAAACTTAGTGTAATAAAGTAAAGTCTGTAAATAAACAGGGACATGTGGCACACTTTACATGTGCAGACTAATTTCTGCTGAATTAACTTTGATGTTTTCAGTGTAAACAGACAGTATAAAAGAGCATCTTTGTATAATACTCTGGTTAGACTTCATTATTAACTCCTAATTCATCTGACAATGAGGAGCTGAGTCCAGTCAGTGCAACTGCATACTTCTTTGTACTTCTTGTAATCTGTGGGGTTACACTGGTTAAGTACCTGCTGAGCTTTTTATTTCTCCAGTTCTTTCATCTAACAAAGAAACATACATTTTAAATATCTGTTATAAACAAAGTGCTTCTTTAATTTCTTTAGGTTCTTTAATAATCAAAGCAATAGAGATGAGCTGTATTTTTATTTTACAATTAATAAAGAGACAATCTCTGTGTTCTGGATAATGTGATATATTAATTGTTTTATGAAACCAAATTAAAATTGAATATAACAGTTTAACAACAGTTTCTGAATTACGGAAATAACTCAATCACCGAAAACAATAATTTCCCTCTCGTGTATTTTTTTATTTTTTTTATCAGATTGGTCAAATATAACTACTAACCTTCATAATATTTTTAGTTCTAAATTGCCAGAATGAGGCTCGAGTTCAGTCAACATATTAATTAGACTTATATCTTTGCCTGATAATAAAGATGATTTATTTTTAGCAAAAACACATAAACTCTGTTTTAGCACTTTGTATCACTGTAAACATAAAAGGCTGGATGTTAAGACATTTTGCCTTCTCTCCCATGTAATGAGAGGTAAGCCGGGGACTTCAGTCTCTGTCAGTCTCACCTCTTTCGACACCAGACTATCATGTTAACGCTAAGTCCACCAACATGTTACCATCCACTAACTCAGCAACCCTGGTACCAGAAGGAGCAATTTAAGAGAATGGAGGAATGGACACAAGAAAAGGTGACCACAGCAAGGGACAATAAGTAATGTGGTTTTAATCTATGAGTGCACTGGATAACCACTGATGCAAATTTCTTTCAGAACCATCCCCAAGAAGTGCATCAGATCCTTCTTGTTCAATGGTTGTGGGAACTGCTGCACAGGAGGAACCTTGGCTTGTATGGGGCAAACTTCCCCTTGGCCCATCACTTTTCCAAGGCAAGTCACAATGGCCTTGGCAAACTCACATCTTACTAGGTTTGTGGTTATTGGTGCCCATACCAGCCTTGCGAACAGGACATGAACATGCTAGGGATCAAACTTACTTATATTTACCTGAACCTACCTGATCAATACAACCCTCCAATGTAGGAAGAGGGTACAAGTCAGGCTTTGTGAGACTATGGTCATTTTTACAGGGTTGTAAACTAAAATCTGCCCTCTTCACCAGAAGGCATGCAACATATATTGACTTTCAGCTTCCAGGTGCCTTTTTTTCCCTTCTGGAAAACGATAAAATCTTTGCCTTACTGGTTTGGCAGCTTCTACATCTAAGTCATACTGAATCAGGTGAGTTTAAGATAGGGTGTTGGAAAGTAGAGTTGGATAACTTCTAATTAGTATAACAATTTCCTCACACTTACCCACATCTAAATGTGATACCAGGGTATCCAAGTTTTGCAGTGTTTCAGAGTTTTTAAACCAACCCTGTAACATCTAAGATGCCATCTCTACACCCTCTTTCCCCATCAACAGAATTGAAGCAGCTAATCCTGACTTCACAACTAAAGAGTTTGAACAACCTAAGCCTGTCTTTGGAAAACCAAATATGGAAATGAACTGGGTCAAAGCCTTTACAACTGGCTTAGTCTTAATGGTACAATGCAGATAGGCACATGGATAACTGGCTGACTTACACATCACTGTCAATAAATAACATTTTCCTGATTTTGACCGGGGAAGTGGACCTACACAGTCAATGATAAGATGTTCAAAAGGCTGTCCAACTACTGGAATAGAATCCAAGGGGGCTAGCTTAATCACTTGGTTAGGCTTACCTGCCGGGTGACATGTGACACATTTGGGTGTAGCGAGCAACACCCAGTTGACCTGCTACACAGCTGTCCTACACTGATAAATGAAACTTCCGTGGATGAAGAAACTCCCAGATACCATCCTGGAAAATGTCTAAGGGATCCAAGATATATAATATAAATGACACATATGCTTCAGATGTTAAATTGATCAAATCTAAAAACCTGATCACAGGTTCTGGTAAGATGGTGGCCCAGGAAAGTAAAGCACCCAAGATGGTCTCGGAAATCCCAGAAATGAGTCAGGCAGCATTCAAAGGGTCACTTGCTCTCTTTAAGGCAGCCAGAGCTGGTCTCATTGCACTCAATGCTTTCTTTCTTGGATTAGATATCCTTTTCATCTGTAAAGACAGCATCAGTCTGGCTAAAGGCAGCAAAACTAAAATCTCAAAAGTGATCAGAGCAAGAGCTGCACTTTGGAGCTCAGAAATAGACTCATGGCAAAACATCTGTGACTCTCTGGATGAAGATCTGAAGACATCAGAGAAAAAGAAATCTGTCCTGAAGGCACGATTCTACCCAATATGGAGATAAAAACAAGGACAATCAAAAGACAATTAAAAAACTAAACCAAAACAGTTTAATTGTTACATCTTTAACGAGGTCATTATGGTTTATTGTGTGTGTGTGTGGTCCTGCCTTCTTTTCTCTGCTTTTGGTGCTACCCGTTTTTCTCCAGAGTCAGTGAGTTAGTTGTGTTGGAGACTTTATTCAGCAATTAGATGTGAGAGTACTTAAGCTAAGGAAGCAGAGTATGCCAGTGCCGTGCACCAGCTTGGCTGTGTTTTTAGTGGCTTTGCTTTAGTCTTGTGTGGATAGTAATGCATTTTCTGACAGATTTCTTGATTTATACTCATTTTCTTTGGCCAGCATCCAAGATTTGCTTTGGTCCTAAACAGTAACGTGTCTCCCTATAAAGAAAAAAGGAGGTGTGGGTGTATGCAGATAGTCTGAAGATTGCAATAGCCTGTTAATTTAGAATGATTGATTAACTTGCATACACATGTTGGTAAGAAAAAAAGTAGCTGTGTACACACTTCATGAGCAGCAGCAGCAAAGATTTTTCTTCTTTTTTAGTGCTTTGGGGTTCGTTTTGTTTTCAGAGAGAGTGCTCCTAAAATTAACATTTAATATTAATGTGCTGGCAGACACAAGAGAGTTTTTACTGTAACACCCCTGACACATGCATTGATGAACACACACACCCACTCAGAAGGAAAATCAAGCTTTTGTGACCAAATAGAAGACACAGGTTTGCGCATATTTTAGTCTTTTAGTCTGGGATTAAAAACTTATCTGCCAGTTAAATTAACTTAACTAATCAGGATTATATTCTCAAAAAAAAAAAAAAAAAAAAAAAAAAAAAAAAAAAAAAAAAAATATATTTTTTTTTTATTATT